>JAFEMH010005342.1:0-166818 GCA_022495995.1 Adenophora triphylla var. japonica
CTCCTTCGAAAAGATAAGTGTCTTGCGATCCACCAAACAGACGGAGCACCCGCTTGGGAAAATAAAAGGAGGAATCGCGCAAACCCGAAGAACAACCCTCGGTCAAAGCCCCGTATCAAGCAACGCACTTATTCAACCTCCAATAAGGCGCGACACCAAAGAACGTCACCGTTTCGCCTTTCGGCATCGCCCGCCCCAATTTATCTATCCGCCTTCGAAAGATCCTTGACTCAATAAATTTTCGCCGTATGATATGTGAAAGTGGGAATATTCCAATGGGGGGCCTAATAACTCGAGATGCTCCCTAAGCCAAATCAGTCAATGTAAGAGGACTCTCGAGTCATGGCACCGGTCCTATGCAGCTCATCAAGACCATGCATGGTGGTCTCACCCAAGATTAGTGGGATAATGTTCCTAGAACGCTTTCTTGCCTCGCCGAACACCCCCCCATTTCCACCAGCTGGGAGTCAACCAAGCCATCCCCGCATGTAAACGTATCATCTCCGAAAAGAGAGAAAAAGTGCCAGAAAATTCCGCTTGTAGACATGGAAAAGCATCATCATCCAAATCACCGCTAAAGAGTTCGGGAAAAGAAGAGCAATCAACCCATCTCATGCGGTGCACCAACTCATAGCTGTAAGTATCAAGTGGGGATCCCTAAGCAAATTCATTCAAAGCCTCCGAATGATCCCTATGGGTACTTAGGGAATCAGCAATCTTCACTCACAAAGGCATATCCAAGATAATGTCAAATTCCTCCATAGTAGGCACCCATCTCTATTAAGAGAAAAATTGGAAGAGATGGACAAGAGGGATCCCAAAATCGAGCAACACCCCGCAAAGAGATTCCAATCCCATTGGAGTGTTCTTCAAGTGGTAAAAAGGATTCTCAATCTGAATTCTCGCAATGAACTTATTTGCGAGATCGGTTGCATAAACGATCTTACAAAATCCCTTGATGCTTGCTTGAAAAAGATTCAATCGCTTCGTACGGCAGAGAAAAGTCACTCGACAATCATGGACGCTGGGGCAATCTCCCTGGAAGCCACGTGGATCGTAGGTCAAGAAAAAGATAAAGCAGTTTCACCTCAACAAGATATCTCTAGAGTTTGTAAGGCTAGAATGAGGTATCTCGGCTGACTACAGGGCAATTTTATAGGGAAAACCGACAAAATCCTATTCGGAAAAGAAGAGATCTCTCGCCGACTAGCGTGTCTCGTGCGAGACACCTTATCTCGCGCGAGATATTGCTACGGCAAGACAACAATATTTCGTTCAAACAACCATCTAGCCCCGACTTGACGAAGCAAGCCTCGAATAAACCTACGTGTACAGCTCATATCATGCAAGAAACACCAAGATTCAAGCTCAAAATTGTGGCCTAACGGCCATTCCATTCCATTTCCGAAAACATGGAAAGTCGAGAAAGTTAATGAAATAACTAATTAAACCTAGGATTAGGGGTTAAGAAAAACCATTGTTTTGTGCTACCTACTTGTTCCTAACAGGTACCAAAGAAAAAGAAAAATTGTTTGGGCCCACACGGCCAATATGTACAAATCATCAGAAATCAAATAAAGAGAAAAGGAGGGGATCACGCCATCAAATCGCCCGAGCCGCCGGCACCTCCGCCATCACCACTAAGGGGCTACCATCCCTCCTCGATCTCTTGGATCCGTAAGTAGGGGTCACCGCCGAGGCCACCGTCGAGGCCGCCAAAGAAGCCTCAGGAATGACCTCTGGGACAGTCCGACACTGTGAGCCATCAGTCCCGCCATCTTGGTCGCTCCACGGTTGTAATCGGCTGCGAACAGAGTGACCTAACAACAAAAGAAAAGAAATGCTCAGAAGAAGTCAGACATATACACTTATATCGACGAATACGAGAGATAATACAAACAGAAACATACTGAGGAGAAGTCCTCACGTATAACTTATCTCACTGCGAGATATACCTTTCGGAAATTGACAAAATTGTCCTCGACAATAAGCGTTTACGCAACGTCAAAATTCAAAATTTTGACACATTTACCCTTGGAAATGATAAACTAGCAGGGAAACGTGGAAAAATCGGCACCGCAAGTCACAGAACGAGCCAAACGTGACACCCGCACGATCGCCCGGTACGGCACCAGTCGCCCGAAAACCGAGTGGTCCAAAGATCAACTCAATCCACATGATTCAGAGCCCAGAAAGGTGAATCATTAAATAAAAAGCCTGGCCCAACGCCCAAACAGTGGATCGTCATCATAAAAGCTCACCCAACGCCCAAACAGTGGATCGTCATCATAAAAAGCTCACCCAACGCCCAAACAGTGGATTGTAATCATATAAAAAAGCTCGGTCCAACGCCCAAACAGGTAGATCGTCATCATAAAAATCCCTGGCCCAACGCCCAAACAGGTGGATCGTCATCATAAAAAAGCTTCGGTCCAATGCCCAAACAGGTGGATCGTCATCATAAAAAAAGCTTGGTCCAACGCCCAAACAGGTGGATCGTCATCAGAAAATCCCGGTCCAACGCCCAGATAGGTGGATCGTCAAACCAAAAGCCCGATTCAATGCCCAAATAGGTGAATCGTCATCCTCAACAACAAAGCCCGATTCGGAGCCCAGAAAGGCGAATCGTCACAAAACCGACAGAACTTAAAGGACCTGGACAGTGAGCCTTTGTTTTCTAACATATTTCCCGCAGTTTGGAGCCCAGACAGCGAATCTTCAAACAGCATGTATATTCGTAATTGGGTCTTGATTTGATCTCCATAGTATGAATTTATCTTTCAAAACAAAATCTCCTCGATTTTCAAATGATTTTCAAAATACCTTAAAGCAAATTTTTCGTGTTTTGGAGTCGAACTACGTCATGGTCTCGATTCTCCGATAGAGATACGTAGGAAGCCGTGCGGTTCGAATTCATCCCAATGTTCGTAATGATGTCTTTTCTATCGTCGACATGACTTCTTCCATATGACTTGTCGATGAGGCTCTATAGACACCCCATTCTCGAACACATCGGGTCATATTTATACCACTCTAAGTCTCGCTTTGAGTCAAGAAGTAGAAATCCACCATTTCATCATGTTTCGTTAAGTTTTGACTAACTATCGTTAGTTTGGGACAAAACCGCATACGAGATAACGAGGAAAGGACAAGATCTGCCCACGTAAGCAATATCTCGCCGCGAGATGGCGTGTCTCGCACGAGATATCCTCCCTCTCGCAAAGATGCAGACGATAGTTTCCTCGTCGATTTCAACCTCTTTTCGTAGATAAAACTTTATCCATCCGGCCAACCAATGGGATTTGGAGTCTAGAACCTTCGATAGGTTTTACCTCTCCACTTCTTCATATCCAACCCCTATAAATACTTGTTGACTTCCAAGGCTCAAGAGGTCCGGAATTCCACAATTCACACACATTTTTGTTGGCTTCTTTCCCCGAAAGAATCCTACAAAATCACCCTAAAATCACCTCAAAGTTTGTTTGTCAACCTTGTTGATAAACAAACATCAAGATCCAAGTCAAGGACCGAGGCGAAGCTCTGTCCATATCGAGAGTCGATTCTAAACTTGAGTCGAAACTCTGCCCAAATCACCTCACACAAGGTAACCCCTAAATCCCTTTCTAATTGATTGTTAGAGTGGTATAAGTCCATAGAATCTAGGATCGGCCTAGAGCCTCTCCAAATCATGGAGACGGTCTCGAAACAATCGATCCTACATTCCGTTTAACCCCGTTAAATGGATCTTTATTTGTAATATTTAAAATCATCTTTTCTCTTCTTTTGAAAACCTCTCTTTCTTTAGCAAGACCAATCTCCGGATTGGGTGAAATGGATGCTCCTTGACCTACCCATTTCATAACCTAAGCCCCGAACCCAAATCTCTTTCAAAATGGTTTTTCTATGTTTCCAAATGAATAATATAGGTGGCGACTCAAAAAGATAAAATTCTTCTCACAACGCTACAGCGGTCACATCACCTTAGGACGCCACCACGTCCCCACAGTCGACCTCGACAGTCACATCACCTTAGGACGCCACCACGTCCCCTGGCGCCGACCTCGGCGGTCACATCACCTTGGGACGCTACCACGTTCCGCACAACCGAGCTCTGCGGTCACATCACCCAGATGCCACCACGTCCCCACAATCGACCTCTGCGGTCACATCACCTTAGGATGCTACCACTGTCCCCACAGCCGACCTCGGCGGTCACATCACCTTAGGATGCCACCACATCCCCACAGTCCACCTCGGCAGTCACATCACCTTAGGACGCCACCATGTCCTAACAATCGACTCGCGGTCACTTCACCTTAGGACGCCACCACGTCTCCCACAATCGACCTCGGCGGTCGATTACCTTAGACGCCCACCAAGTCCCCACAATCGACCTCGACACCACATCACCATAGGACACCACCACGTCCTTATAGTCGACCTCGGCTAAGTGACATCACCTTAGGATGCCATCGCGTCCTCACAATCGACATCGGTGGTCACATCACCTTAGGACGCCACCACGTCCCCACAATCGACCTCGGCGGTCACATCACCTTAGGATGCCACCACGTCCCCCACGCCGACCTCGACGGTCACATCACCTTAGGACGCCACCACGTCCCCACGCCGACCTCGGCGATCACATCACCTTAGGACGCCACCACTTCCTCACAATCGACCTCGGCGGTCACATCACCTTAGGACGCCACCACGTCCCCACAGTCGACCTCGGCGGTCACATTTTCATTAAAAATATGGCATTTCGCGAACCATTTTTTCGTTAAAAATATGGCATTTCGCCAACCCCTTTTCATTAAAATATGATATTTCGCCAAACATTTTAATTAAAAATATTGCATTTCACAAACCATTTTTTTCGTTAAAAATATGGCATTTCGCCAACCCCTTTTCATTAAAATATGATATTTCGCCAAACATTTTAATTAAAAATATGGCATTTCGCCAACCATTTTATTCGTTAAAAATATGGCATTTCGCCAAAAAATAAGGCATATCGCCAAACCATTTCACATTTAGTATATGGCATGTTGCCAAAACTTTTTCAATTAGGACATGGCATTTCGCCAAGAATTTTCCATTTCCATTTTCATTTTGCTTTGTTCATCTCGCCTGGAGATATTACTTCACATTTTCCACATATTCCTTTTTCCATTTCCATGTAATGGCGTTATCAAATTACCCGGATCCGGCTCGCGCGGAGCCCCGCAGATCTCGCATTCGTCGCTGTTCGGGAAGTCGCCCGGATCCGAGAGGCAAGACAATCGCGCCCTAAGCATCCCGGCTTATTCCGTTTTAGCGTTTGCGAGGTTGGAGGTGTCTCGCCGTTTGCTTTCGCATTTTGTAGAGTCGCCACGCCCGTTTTTATTAAGCCCAAAACATTGAAAAAGGGCATCGCTTAAAGATAATTTTTAAACTCAAGTTTTTGTGTGATTGAGATTTTGAGTTCGGAGGTCGATGACTCCTCGGAAGAGAATATTAGAATATTAGAGCTCACTCCGAGTAGCCTCGTAAAAACGAGTCTTTCTGATACCCCTAATATCCTTTAAAAAGTCATATCAGCAAACTGTGTGTGTGCTTTTAAAAATGCATGTCAGACGGATGTCTACATTGTATTGAAATGTATTGAAATAGAATAGGAAGGAAGCCTTACCAATGTTGGTTCGTGTCTGTCTTCCGCAGGGAATAGTGTTTGAGGTCTCGGAGTAGCGCTCCGGATTGCTGGGATGCCTCTATTATCCGCGACGTGAGTTTCGGGCGTGAGTTGAAACCGTAGGCCGTTGCCAAGCAGAGGTCTCGCGTGCGTGGGGATCAGGCCGGGATCACTCCTCTGCAGGTTTCGCGTGCGTTGGAATCGTTGGTTGGATTCGCAGAGGTTCGGCAAGGCTCGGGATCGTTGGTTGGATTCAAGCGCAGGTTCGGCATAGGTTTGGGATCGCCTGTTTGACTCTAAAGAGCCGGACACCGTGGGAAAGACCTGTGCAAGGCCTCGAGTACCACGAGGGGCCTCGTGAGTACCTCGAGAGTGCCTGTAAGGGCAGCGCGGAGCCGTCTCGGGAGCGCTCGAGAGGCTTCTGAGCACCTCGAGGGGGCTCGGAAGGCCTCTAAGGATCCGAAGGGGCCGGAATGCCTCGAAAGGTCTTAGAAGGGGAGCCAAGGCTTAGTGGAGGAAGAGAGAAGTGGGAGGTGTGAAAAATGAGGAGGGGGAGCCCTCTATTTATAGTAAAATTTCGAGCAAAGAGGTCCGTACGGACCTTCTTGGTTATCCGTAATTTTGGATTTCCTCGATTTGAGGGAATCCGCAATGATGGAGAATATTTGGGAATGATGATGTTCCTCGAGCAATAAGGTCCGTACGGATTTCATCTTCAGCATGCAAAAGAGGTCCGTACGGACCAACTCGCATGGAAGTCATCATTTCTCCCGGGATTTGAGGGGAATATTGTGGACTTTAAGGGGATTTAGTAATCATTGAAAACAAAGAGGTCCGTACGGACCTTAATTGCTTTTCCGATTTCCCGAAAATTCCCAAAAGGTCCTTTTGTCCCTTTTTATCCTGCAAAGGCTCCTCCCTGTTTGGCTGGGGGTTCGAGAGGGTTTTGAGAGGGTTTTGAGTGAGAGGGGTCTCTCGAGACCGCGTGGATGAGTCTCGCGGTGTTTCCCGTGTGTTTGAAAGGGGGTGATCCAGATTGGGGTACTTACGAAGCCCTCGACGACGTCACTTATGAAAGAAGGGGCCGCCGATAAGATAAGTGGTCCTAACTGGATCGCGTGGCCGGGAGAGGAAGTGACCGTGGAGGGTCAAAGTGAGGACGTGGTGGTGTCCTTTTTCGGGGTGACCGTTTAGGTCAATAAAGGCCGGACCCTCGTGATAGGATTCCTACGTATCCCCGGCGGGAATCAAGCCCGGCCGTAGTTCGGGTGTGGGGTGAGTGGCCCGTGAATGCGGGCGTGGCGGTGCCCCGGAGTGCTGTGTGACCGCCGAGGTCGCGGCGAGGACGTGGTGGCGTCCCCGGGTGACCGTGATGCTGATGGTAAAGTGCGGACGTGGCGGCGTCCCGGTGACCGTGATAGCCGCCGGTCCAGTGACGATAAAGTCGGTGATAAGGACGTGGCGGCGTCCCGGTGACCGTATAGGTCGATAAGGACGTGGTGGCGGGCGGGTCCCCTGGTGACCGTATAGGTCGGTGATAAGGACGTGGTGGCGCTCCCGGGTGACCGTATGGCGGTGATAAGGACGTGGTGCGACCGTGATAGAGTCTAGTGATGGGACGCCGTGGCGGCGTCCCGCCTGGGACCGTATAGCGGTCGGTGATAAGACGCGACGGACGGCGTCCCGTGGGTGACCGTATAGGTCGGTGATAAGGACGTGGTGGCGTCCGGGTGACCGTATAGGTCGGTGATAAGTGACGTGGTGGCATGCCCTGCGACCGTATAGGTCGGTGATAAGGACGTGGTGGCGGCCCCGGCGACCGTAGCCATGATAAGGGCGCACGCGCGGCGTGGTGACCGCATAGACTGCCGGTGGATAAGGACGTGGCGGCGTCCCGGTGACCGTGATAGGTCGGTGATAAGGACGTGCGGCGTCCCGGTGATCGTATAGGTCGGTGATAAGTGACGTGGTGGCGTCCCCGGGTGACCGTATAGGTCGCGATAAGGACGCGCGGCGTCCCCGGGTGACCGTGATAGGTCGGTGATAAAGGACGTGGCGGCGTCCCCCGCGACCGTATAGGTCGGTGATAAGGACGCGGTGGCGTCCCGGGTGACCGTGATAGACGCCGTGATAAGGACGTGGTGGCGTCGTCATGGGTGACCGTATAGGTCGGTGATAAGGACGTGGCGGCGTCCTGCGACCGTATAGTCGGTGATAAGGACGCTATGGCGCGCCCGGGGCGACCGTATAGTCGGTGGCAAGGACGTGCGGGGCGCATGGTGACCGTGAGCGGTGATAAGGACGGCGGCGTCCCCGCGACCGTATAGGCCGGGTGATAACGCGCGACGTACGCGGGCGTCCCGGGTGACCGTATAGGCCTGTGATAAGGACGCGGTGGCGCCCCGCGTGACCGTATAGGTCGGTGATAAGGACGTGGGCGCCCTGGGTGACCGTGATAGGTCGGTGATGACGTGGCGGCGTCCCCGGCGACCGATATAGCCGGTGATAAGGACGTGCGGCGTCCCCGTGACCGGGATAGGTCGGGTGATAAGACGTGGTGGCGTCCCGGGTGACCGATAGCACGGGTGATAAGGACGGGCGGCGTCCCGGGTGACCGCATAAAGACGTGCTGGCCCCGTCGATGATGGCGGTGACGCCTCGGCGCGTCGGTGGCCAGTTCGTCGGTGGTGGCGCCTGACCGCGATGCCGTATGCACCGTGGGTAGAATCGTCGGTGATAAGGACGTGCGGCGGGTGACCGTATAGGTCGGGTACCGTGAGGACGAGGACGGCGGCGTCCGGGATGGAAGTTTTACGATTTTCCTAATCGGGTGGTTTAGTTAGGGCCTTCCGGGCCAGTGGAGATAGTGCCACGCCGAGGACTTGAATCGTCGATTGCGGCCGGGTGCCACTGCCGATGGAGGACTTTGAATTGTCATCGCGGTTGGTGCCATTTGTGTTTTTTTGCATGTTGATGTAGAGGTCTGACTTACGATGACCGCCGGTGCTTGAGCCGCCGTTGAAGTGGGCAAGGATGATGGCCGATGATTGCTTCACCATTTGGCGTTGGGAGGCGCTTCGTGCCTGGGACTTGTACTGGAGGTGTTGGCTCCTTCGCGTGCTTGTTTTGCTGAGCGGGCGAGAATGATGACGCGGGTGTCGGGATAGCCTTGTATGACTTCCGAGGACTTGTCGGGGGGGAGCTCGGCGCTTACTTTGATGGCCGGTGGTTGATTTGCCGCTGGCTGGCGAGGTCCGGTCTTACGCTTGACCGCCTACTGGTGCTTGAATTGTCGATGGCATGACTCCCGTAGGGCCCTTTTCCGCTGGGAAGATGACTTCGGACCTTCAGTGGTTCGAGTTGTCGTTGAGCGTTTGGAGGCATCTTCGCGCCTCGATATTCGTGGAGGTATCGCTCTGAATTGCCGCTGGCCGGGCGAGGTCCTGGCCTTACGCTTGGCGGCCGGTGGTTGATTTGCCGTTGAAGTGGGCGAGGTCCGGTCTTACGCTTGACGGCCGATGGTTGATTTGCCGTTGAAGTGGGCGAGGTCCGGTCTTACGCTTGACGGCCGATGGTTGATTTGCCGTTGAAGTGGGCGAGGTCCGGGCTTACGTCCGACCGCCGGTGCTTGAATTTGTCAAGGTTAGGACCATTCTCGCACTTGGATTTGCCGGAAAAGGCCTTAGGATGCCCAGGGGCAAAGATTATAAGGGCAGGAAAGTAATTTGGCCACCCTCGCAAAGAGGTCCGTACGGACCAACCTGGTTGCAAAGAGGTCCGTACTGACCACCTTGGTTTTTTACAGCTCCTCTGTGTTTGACTGTGCTTTAAATACCGAGGCCCTTCCCCATTCCTTCTTCCTCATTTTCCAGTTCAGGAACTGTGCGAGAGAGAGAGAGAAAAATTCCTCCATTTGTTAACCAAAATCAAAAAATTTTTGCTTGAATTTCTTGCCATGGCCGAAGGATCTCGAAGGAGTCGTCGTCAACGCAGCCAAGAAGTGGCCGAGCAAATGGATGGAGCTTCAAAGGAATTGGACTTCGTTCGTTCCATCTTCGAAGAACCCGGATGTTTTGTATCCGAATCCGGAGGTGCATAATCGTCGCTCCATGAACGTTGGGGAGGTAAGAAATCTGTTCCGCTTTTGATTCCCTCGTCGAATTTTTGAATGCTAGAACTAGGTTTTAGTTTTTCGCATTTTTGAATTTGTTGTTATTATTTTATGCCTTTTTTGTGAAATTCTTGATGAATTGTTGAAAATGGACATGTAAAAATTGTGGGTATGTGTATTTTGTGCGTAAATGTGTAGATTAGCTCTTATTTGTGAAAATAAAGTGCCTATCTAGTGAATTGCATGCTTTGGTGTTTTGTACCGTATGCTATTTATGTATGTACATTATGAGAAAATTATCGTGTAGTGATAATTTTTGTGCAAAAATGTGACCTGTGCCGTGTTTTGTGACGGGTTATATGTGAAAGTGTGTGCCGTGTTGGGACGGATTTTCTTTTGAGAATGTGCTATATAGTGTGTGCCGTGTTTTTGGGTGACGGACTTTGTGGGGAAAATATGTGCAATATGTGCCGTGTTGGGACGGATTTTCTTTTGAAAATGTGTCGTGTAGGGTTTAATCCCCCTTTTTCTTCTTTTGAGAAAATGTGTACAGTGTGTGCCGTGTTTTGTGACGGACTGCATGGGAGAAATTATATGTATGATATATGTGAAAATTATGTGCATTGTGTGCCGTGTTTTGTGACGGGTTACATGAAAAATTATATGTATAATGTATGTGAAAATTATGTGCAATATGTGCCGTGTTTTGTGACGGGTTACATGAAGAATTATATGTATAATGTATGTGAAAATTATGTGCAATATGTGCCGTGTTTTGTGACGGGTTATATGTGCCTTTATATTAAGTACTGTGATTGACGTACCTTTCGCTGTGTTTACCCGCAGGATGCGGGGCTTACGGCCGGGAAGGCCAAGAGGATGAAGACTGGGATCGCTCGAGGCTGTTGTGGAGCTATGGCAATGATGCCCGATATTTCCGTGGGCGGTAGGCCGAGTCCCCTGAGGTTGGTTTATGCTTCGGCCTAGGTGTGTTCGCTGAGAACCCGGGCCGGAGGTTCGACACGAGGAAGAACAAGAGTGTCTTCCCCGGGCCTTTCGAGTACCGGTGGGATACCACCCACACCTTCCACCCGAGCCGGGCGAGGTGACAGTTGACGCCCACCGATTTTGCCGTTATTACCGGGCTCTCCTTCAAAGGGGAGCCCGTGAGGTGGAGAGATATGATCTCCGATGATGTGCCGACCGAGCCGCCGGGCTTTGAGCCTCGTCCTCGCAGGGCCCTGGGATGCCGTACCGACGTGAGATGAGGATCACGCGCATTGGGCCTACATCCGGGTACCGGCCAGTGACAATGTGAGCGCTTGGCGCGCTCCTTCTTGTGGTATGCACCGTCCGAGACTTTGTTCTCGAACCACGCGACCGCAGCCTCCCTTTGCTCGCTGAGAGCTTCGACCGATTCGATAGGGTCTCGCGACATTGCTTGGGGCGAGGCAGCTTGGCCGAGCTCTACTTCTCCTTGGACCGGTTTAGCCTGGGTGGCGCCTCGTTGGCCTCGCTTTGACTTTGCTCCGGAGGTATGAGTTTATTGCCGTTTTTCTTGATTTAGCAACTTGTCATTTCTCCATTGTCTTTTGCACCGAGCCTTCTCTCGTTTTTGTCACAGTGTGGTTTTATGAGGTTTTCCAAAGGCTTCCCGTGGGATAGGGATCCCGGGCCGTTGCCGCGCACCCGCTATGCCGGGACGGGCTCGTACGGCGAGGAAGAGGAGGACCAATGGGAAGCTCACCATCGCCTACGGGATGTGCAGGAGCGTTTGGAGCGGGATAGCCGTGAGGGGTTCGCTCTGCTCCCGTGGGTTCGGTATGAGGGAGATGAGTTCGAGGGGGCTCCCGAGGTGACAGCCGCGCGAAGATGCCGCGAGGCTTGACTTGTGACGCCATGTACCCGGGGAGCGAGTCTTCCGGGCAAAGATGGCCCCTGTGCTTCCCGTGGCTCCGAGGGACCCTCCCTTTGGGATGCTTGATTCCCTGACATGGATGTGCCGGACTTCGAGAGGTACCTTGACGGTGTCGGTGCCGAGGAGTTCATCTTGTACGGAGAGGAGTACGGGGCCTTCGTGAGGAGGAAGCCGAGGACGCCCTGTGTGCCGGCGCGGAGAGAGAGGCCGGCCCGCAGCTCCCCTGCAGGTTCCGATGCCGGGACCGGATTTCACGTACGTCCGCGGGGACGGATCGAGGAGGAGGGTGTCTCGCACCTGCTCCGAGCAGTGCTCCGCCGCCACAGAGTGGACCCCGACAGATCGGTGAGTGTGCCGACTCTTTTCCATCTTGGCATCTTTTCTCGCGTTTTTCTCTTTTGTTGTTGAGTATAACCGCATTTGATGAGCGTTTCCTCGGCTTCTTGTCGTGCAGTCCCGGGAGAGCCTACGATATGCCGACTCGCCGTTACGTGGCGATGCGCTCCTTCGCTAAGAAGATGGCGTCGAAGGTGTCCCGTCGGTCTTCGCGTCGTGTGCCGGCGCACGAGCCTATGCCTTCGAGGCATTCCGTGGACGTTCCTCCGCCTAGAGCCGAGCCGGAGCCGCAGCAGAGGGGCCTGAGGGGGCGGCATAGCATGGATGCCGGACTTCTTCGGGAGCCGCAGTGGCCTTCGAGGGAGCAGCCCCTTTATCGCTTCATGCCTCCGCACGGCGCACAGTGGCGAGGGTTCCTCGTAGCCTTCTTTCTTTGATCCTTTCGCCGGATTTGATCCTTCCGAGTACTTCTCGTGGGAGCCTCAGCGGTGCCTCTGTGATTCCGACGAGGAGGATGTGACGGGCGAGTTCGCCGGGATGCCCGACTTTTCTTTGGAGGATCTTGGCGAGGAGGATGATGATGAGGATTCCGAGTAGTATTCATTTGCTTTCCTCTTTTCATATCCCTCTCTTTTTTTTTTTTTTTGTTTAGCAACAGTACATTTTTGGTACCTGTAATAAAACACATGTATTTGCATGGCAAACAAGATTTTATTTTAAGATGTAATGTCATTTATTTTTGTGATTCCCTGAATTGTCCTAGAAATTGTTGCTATTATTATTTTTATTTTTGTACATGCCACGTGAGCCGAGAGTGCGTTTGTGGGTAGTGTTGGTTTGCCGGAAATGGCTTTGGCCGTTGTTTGACCGTTTGGAGCAAGGTTTTGCCGAGGACAAATGGGTTTTTGTACCGTTTTCCGGGGAAATGGGTTCTGCTTTGCAAGGAGGTCCGTACGGACATACTTAGCATGCAAAGAGGTCCGTACGGACCAACCTTGCTTTTGGGAAGGACATAAATGCTTTCCAAAGGCTCGGTTCTTCCTCATTTCCCCATTTGCACCATTTTCGAGCTTTCTTCCCCATTTTCTCTAGGAACCTCCATTTTTGCCATGGATTCTTCGTATGTCCCTAGAATTTTGCCGAGGCTTTCGCAGAGAGGCAAGCACACTTCCTTGAGCAGCTTGAAAACGTGGATGCGGCGCCGTATGAGGCATCGTAGACGGGCTTTCGAGGTAAGGTTTCGTCTTTGCTCGGTTTGGTCTTTTAAGGAGTTGGTTCCCGATTGGGATTTGTTGCGGGCCGCCGCGGGTTTCTGGGATGTTAGGAGGCACGTGCATACTGTTTCTCCTACAATGAAATGGTGCCCACTTTTGAAGATTTTCGGGCTTTGATTGGAGGACCTGAGGTGGAGGCCATCTCGCTTCCTTTCGTCAGGTGGTCGCTGCGTGAGCGTGAAGCTTGCAGACTTTCTTCGTACTTCGTTGGAAGAAGTGCAGGCATGATCCTTGATTCGGGTCATATCGACATTTCCGCGCCGCCGAGCGGTTCATGGTTGATGATGAGAGTGACGTCTCTTGGGATGTATTTGCCTTGTGTACGATAGCGACGCTCTTCTCGGTCGCCTCTTGGCATTTGTGATGGCGCTTGCTAGATGTGGTAGGGCACCGCAGAGCCGGGAGAGGATATTGTCCCGTTGGTGCCGGGGGAGACTCTTCATGGTATCGACCGTCCGGCGACCGGGGATCGTTTTATGAGAGGGGGAAGCCCCGCTTTGCTCACCTTGTGGCCGCGAGAGAGACTCCTGTGCCATGCCCGAGGCTCCGACGTCGTTTAGCCCGTGGTCATTTGCTCGCCGACCTCTTGTGTCGATATGGATCACCCGCCCGGGAGAGATGGATGGCACAGCCTGGTACGCATCGATCCGCCGGTGGGTTCCGCACCGGAGGATTGAGACCAGGAGGATCTTGCAGAAGGGTCCTACGTTGTCGAGTTCCAGGTTTGTCTTGGTCCTCCTTCTATATTCCGTCGCTTGTTTCCTAAGCAGCTTGGGATGAAGCAGAGCCTTTGTTGGCCGATGACCTTGCTATCAAGGAGATAGCTCCTCTTTGTATGGCACCCGTGTGCCTTCTTGTATTGTCCGAGGGTATGGAAGTATTCCGCTTTCCCTCCCGCGGTACTCCTTAGACGTCGGGAGAGTGTCGTGTTGACGACTCGCATCCGGCCCGGTATGAGCAGGTGTCGGGCCCCAAGTGGTCTTGGAGAGCGTGCGTGGCAGCCGATTCTGGGACCCGGCTGCCGTAGCAGCCTATTGCCTTAGGAGTGCCGAAGCCCGGGTCTCGACCCTTTCGATGTGACGGGAGACGCTTGTTTGACTACGAGACTAGAGTTGACCGACCGACAGGAGAGGTCCTCTTTGCGTACTCGCAGGGAGGAGATCCGAGCCGAAGCACGGCGAATGAAGCCCCGAGAGCTACCGGATTATTTGACTCTACTGGGAGGACCCCGCATCTCTGACCGAGAGACGCAGAGTTGGTTCACGTGAGCGAAAGAAGACTCGCCGGACGAGGGAAGAAAGGAAAGAATGGCGAGGGGACAAGCGCAGATGGCGCGGAATGACCTCCTAGGTATCCATTCATTGCATTGCAAACACATTATTAGTTAAATGTATTAAGTCCGTCTTTTAGCATGTTGTGAACTTGAGAGTAGACCGTGCTTGAACTCATCAAGAAATGTTGTAACCGTTAGTGATTTGTGATTTACTTTTAAAGCTTTGTCGAGACGCAAGATCTTTTGTTTGCCTTTGCTTCGTTGTGCACTTTGTCGGCGTCCATCTTTGACTTTTCTCGTTGCATCCGCGGACCGAAGCAGCCTGGAGCCATGACGGCAATCCCTTTGCCGAGGCTTTGTATTTGGCCGAGAGGTTGAATGCTCCCTTGACAAGTCGTTCGACGGTCTTTTTCGTAGCTTCCTTGCCTTTTGTTGGCGTCGGGCTCTTGACCTCAATTTCGCAGCCTTCGTTGAGCTTCTTTTTTTATTGTTGTTTTTTTTTTTTTTTTTTTTGTGAGCCCTTGCTCGAGCTCTTTTTTTTTTTTTTTTGAAGCGCGTGAGGGCGAAGACAAGCCCCCGGCTTGGAAGCGTACATGAGCCGCCGTGCTTGATGCCGAGTGACCCTCGGATGTCCTTTGATGTTGCCGCCGTCGTTTGACTTGGTCAAGGTGACGCCGGGGCGTGTTCTTGAAAAGTGCGGAGCTTGATGGAGGTCTTGATTGACATTCAAACTTTTGACTTTTTTGTGTATTTTTAGACCGGACCAATTAAGGTTGCCTACGTCTCCTGACTAGAGGGCTCAGTGTCCGCGTAGTTCGACACTACATGGAGTGCCAAGAGATGCACAGCTTGTTCTTCTTCGTGCGAAGTATCTCGCGAAGTTTGCTTCCGTTGACCGGATTCATGAAGGGATTGCCGTCTAGGTCTCGTTAGCTTCATGGCGCTCCTGAGAAGATCTTTTGAACCACGAAAGGGCCGATCCAAGTGGGTTCCCATTTTCCCAGCTGGGTTGGTTCGAGTAGGAGGCTTTTCTTTGAGTACAAGGTCACCTTCCCCGATGTCTCGGATTTGACTTTCTTGTCGAAAGCTCTAGCCATCCCGCTTTGATAGGCTCCTGACGTGTTCCATGGCCTTTAGTCGTCGCTCGTCTAGCAGAGCCAATTCGTCATGTCGGCCGTGAGCCATTCGACTTCGTTGATGTCATTTTCCAGCAAAGACTCTGAGTGAGGGAATTTCTAGCTCGACGGGAAGGACCGCTTCCATCCCGTATGTCGTGGCAAATGGGGTTTCTCCCGTGGTCGTTTCGACCGATGTGCGGTAGCCCCAAAGTGCAAGGTGCAGCTTCTCTGGGCCAATCTCGTCCTCGGTGGTCATTTTTCTGATGATCCGTTCGAGGGTTTTGTTTGTCGCTTCCACGGCGCCATTTGTTTGTGGCCGGTAGGGAGAAGATTTGTGGCGTGTGATCTTGAATTCAGCCAGCCTCGTCAAATTATCCTTCGAAGTGTGAGCCGTTGTCTGATATGACCTCATTTGGGATGCCGTATCGGCATATGATGTTTTCCTTGAGGAAATGTGCGACCTTCTTGGAGGTGAGTACCTTGTAGGACTTGGCTTCGACCCATTTGGTGAAGTAGTCGATGGCTACTAAGATGAACTCGCGACCGTTGTCGCCCGGGCGGAGCGATTTTCCCGATGACGTCAATTCCCAAGTGGCAAAGGGCCAAGGTGTAGTCATGCAAGAGAGATCGTGGGGCGGCAGATGATTGAGGTTGGAGAACCGCTGGCACTTGTCGCAGCCTTCGGACAAAGTGGATGCACCGCCTCCACGGAGATCCAAGAGTAGCCCATCCCGAGAATGATTTGCATCGTGGCTCGGCATTCATGTGGGGACCGCAAGCCCCATTGTGGACTTCGCTCATGAACTTGCTTGCTTCTTCTTGGCCGACGCAGCGTAGGAGTGGCCCATGGTAGCGTTTCTTGTATAACATGTCCCCGAGGATGACGAAGTGAGAGGCAAGGCGTTTTAGTGGCCATGATGCTCTTGGTTTTGACCCCTCCCGTGTGTCGGTCTTCCTTGTTCATGAAGGCGCTTTCCCTTTCTTGAGGTATTGGAAGATCCGTTGTACCATGGCTCATCGACGGGCTTAGGTTCTCGGTTCGATCTCACAACAAGAGGCGTGAATTTCCTTTCGTCCGACTTTGAAGGGTTTGATTGCTTTTCCTTCGTGGATTTCCACAAGGGAGGCCAAGGTGGCTAAGGCATCCGCAAACCTGTTTCGGTCTCTTGGCAAGTAATGGAAGGTGACCTCTTCGAATTGTGTGATGAGATCCTCTATGCAGGCATGGTATTTTTGCAAGCCCGGGTCTATGGTTTTCCACTTGTTAGAGACTTGGTTGATGATCAAGGCTGAGTCCCCATAAACTTCGAGTTTCGGACATTCCTCTCGAGTGCGGCTTGTAGTCCAAGAAATAAGCAGCTTCATATTCGGCGGCATTGTTGGTTACCTCGAAATTGAGCTTTATAGCAATTGGGGTGTGCTCGCCCTTTGGGATCCACCAAGAGCATACCGATGCCGTTTCCCTTTTGGTTGGCCGCTCCGTCAAAGAATAGTTGCCATCGGTTTTCGCCTTCGATTGCGAAGATTCCCTCGTCTGGAAATTGTGGTTCAGGGCCTCGAGCCTCGTCGGTTGGGAAATCGGCCGCTTGTTCACCCATGGCCCGTCCCTTGATTGATTTTTGGTTTACGTACTTGATGTCAAATTCCGCCAGAAGAAAGACCATTCGCGAGCCTCATTGACAGAGATGGTTTGTCGAAGAGGTACTTGATCGGGTCCATTTTGGAAACCAAGTGTACCGTGTGCGACCGCATGTAGTGCCGTAGTTTCCCGACAACCCATACCAGAGCCGCGCAGTTTTCTCGAGGGCCGAGTAATTGAGTTCGCCGCCTTGAAACTTTCGGGACCGACGAAGTAGATGGCGTTTCGACCCGTGACTCTTTCTTTTCTTGACAGAGCATGGCTCCAACCGCGGTGTCGGCCACAGCTTAGGTATAGCAACAAAGGCTTTTCCTCGTGGGGAGGACAGAGAATCGGAGGACTCACAAGGTATGCTTTTATTTTTTCAAAGGCATCTTGGCATTCTCGAGTTCCATTCGATGTCGGCGTTCTTCTTCATCGCCTTGAAGATTGGCTCGCACATAGAGGTCAATTGGTTGACGAAGCGGCCGATATATTGCAGCGGCCCATGAAGCTTTTCACCTCTCGTCCGGGTTTGCGGTGGTCTCATTTCGATGATAGCTTTGATCTTTTGAGGATCCACCTCGATGCCTCTCTCGGTGACTATGTATCCCAAAACCTTGCCTCGGCTAACTCCAAATGTGCATTTGGCAGGTTAAGCCTCATTGAGTGTTTTCTGAGGCGATTGAAGAATTTTCTCAGTGTCCGTGAGGTGTTGTCCGTCCGATCCCTTTGAGTGAACGATCATGTCATCGACGTACACTTCGATCTCTTTGTGGATCATATCGTGGAAGAGGGCGGTTGCCGCCCGTTGGTAGGTAGCCCCGCCGTTCTTTAGTCCGAACGGCATTACCGTGTAGCAAGAGGTTCCCCAGGGGTTGTGAAAGCCGTCTTTTCTTGGTCTTCTTCGCCATCTTGATCTCGATTGTAGCCGGCAAAACCGTCCACGAAGGACTTGACTTCGAAATTGGTCAGAGTGTCTACCAACATGTCGATGTTGGGTAGTGGAAAATCGTCCTTGGGACTTGCTTTGTTGAGATCTCTAAGTCCACGCAACAACAGACTTTTCCATTGGCCTTGGTGACCGTGACAATATTGGAGAGCCATGTGGGGTACTCGATCACCCCGATGAAGCCGACGCGGAGCATTTTTTCGATCTCCTCTTTGACTTGTAAAGACCATTCTCGCTTGATTCGGCGTAGCTTTTGCTTGATGGGCTTAGCCTCGGGATTTAAGGGAATCCGGTGCTCCACAATGTTAGGATCTAATCCGGCATGTCTCGGTAAGACCAAGCGAACACGTCCACGAACTCTTTGAGCAATGCGCCAATGCGTCTTGCTCGTGCCGGTGAAGAAACTTCCGATTTGCGTCTCTTTTCGCTCTTCAAACAGCTCCCAAATTCACTTTGGTTAAAACCTCCTGCAGCCTTGGGCCCGGTTTTTCTCTCGTTTGACAACATGCTTAAAGATGTGCTTAATGTATTGTTCGTTTAATGTGTCTCGCTTCTTTATCAAGTGAATCGTTATTAACCTGTTTGTGTGTTAGTTAATTTATCGCTTGTTAAAGATGCAATGAGAGGATACTCGGAAAGATCGAAGCATTCATTAAGAGCATACGGGAATACATTATTGGCAATGAGTTCGTAATCTTCCGGCGTGAGGCCATCAGATGACTCGAGAGACTCAAATTCAAAGCTAATGGACTCAGGATGAGTTTTGACACTAGACTCTAGGACTCGAGGGGTCGACCAAGTTGTTCGATCATGTCCTTTTTGGCCGGGCAAAGAGGTCCGAGAATGTGGCCCAGTTATTGAGGGGCAATGAGCTTGATAGGAGAAGGGGCTTGAAAGGCTTTATGTCACCGTTCCCGATCATTGCTATCACAGAGTTATCAGAAACAAAATCGATTAGATCTGGCATCTCGATTTCTTCTTTGAAGAGCAGTGTAGCAAAGGTTCGTCCCAAGCATCGTCTCGCGGAGTCTCTTGCTTTTGTCTTGGGCATTGCTAGCTCGAATGCAGACTCTTCCCGCTTGTTGAAGGCAGGAGTGTTGACAGAGAGTTTTTCGAGTTCTTCCGCCAAAGAGGGAGTTTTTCCGAACCAAAATTCGCTGTGAATAGTGGTGGTTGTGGATCCCGGCAGGGGCGGTGTGTCGAGGAATGCTCTTCGGACAGATTTGGCTTCGAGGCCTCCGAATCTTGCCAGGTTCTCGCCGGAGCTTGTCCATGGTTGTCGACCGCCTTTGTTTGGCGCCGATCAGCTCTGTTCCTTTTCTCTCGGATCTTCTTCCAAGTTGCCGGCCTTCCTTGTGAAGTACTTGGTCATGTCGAAGCCGTAAGGACGAAGATCGGAGATTGCGTGCAAGCCTCTTTGTTATCCGTGGAGCGTTTACGTGCAGCTCGCTTGTCCTCCGCAATGTGTTCGGGAGTAGGAGAGTATCCTGTGCCGTGTGTGGTATTCTCGTTCTTTGATATTGATGATCCGTTGAGTGCCCCGATGGCGTTTTCCCAAACCGAGCCCCGGATGTAGTTCATGTGCTTCATCATTTTCATCGGGAGGGATCTTGTCCCAAATCAAAGGCAGTCTATGTGGCACACTTGGGCCTTTGGGCTTTCGATGGTGAACCCCGTTAACATCATGCCATCATCGTCGGGTTTGATTTCTAAGACCGGGACGCCGTTGGTATCGGTCCTTTCAGCCGACTATGCCGTCGCCGTAGATGATGGTCATATCTGTTCCTTGGACGAACTTTACGCACCGATGGAGAGTGGATGCCACCCCATTGATCCGATGTAGCCAAGGGCGTCCCAAAATGGCAGTGAATGTGATCGGGATGTCGATGACTTGGAAGTCCGTCAGACCATTTGTTTTCCAAACCAAAGGTTCAAGGTGGCTATTCCCAAGACCGGGCGGGATGTTGAGTCGTATGCCTTGATTGCTCGAGTCGAGGGTTTTAGATCGCTTGCTTTGATCCCTAGCAAATCCATCATTTTGGCCGGAAGGACGTTCATGGATGATCCCCCATCTACCAACACCCGAGGGAGACGGCGCTCGTCCGCTTGAACTCATGTAGAGAGGCTCGTTGTGGTCGCCCCAAATTTTGGAAGATCGAGTTCGTGAAGGTGATGATATTGCCGTAATTGACGTTGCCAATCATCCGAACCGCTTCCTCGTGTGTCACCGTGATGGGAACCATGGTCTCGGGCCAGGCTTTCTTCCAACTTGAGCTTGTGCGGGTAAGATGAAGTGAGTAAGGACCAGAGTGAGATGTTAGCCTCGAGTGCGCTTGAGCCGTGTCAAGACAGATCTTCACTTTCGGGGTCCAGGGTTTCAGCTTCTTTGGCGTAGGGTCCCTTTTCGCCCGTGGCTCGTATGACCGGCCTTTTGTCCGTCCGTGGAGGATTCACTGGATTTGACCGAACGTGTCGAACATTCACCTCTGACTTGTGGTTTTGCTTGTCTCTCCCGCTTCGGGAGTGGGAGGAGCCTCGATTGGCGTAAGGCCGCATCGCGCATTTCAATTCGTTCACCGTCATGGCTTTTTACCGAAGCATCAATAGTGGCTTTGAGATCTTCCCAAGACAGGGGTTGGATTATCTCGGGACCTTCGGGCCTTCTGGTGGCGGTGCGAAGCTCGTCCCACTCGATCATGGAGCAAACATTGCCGTGGCCCCGTGCGTAACTAGGCCGGGGAGATTTGTTGGAGTAGATGACATAGTAGTCAAACTTTCCCGAGGGTTCTCCAAGGGTTCCGACCGTGGGATCACCGTATTCGTACCTCTTTTCGCCTTTTGTTGAGAAGATAGCTTCTTCTTTCGTCGAGGACGGCCCTCGCTCATCGCATCCCTGGAATTCCATTTCCGCACAAGCACCGCAACCGCACGTCCCACCGTATGTGTTCGTTGTTCGGCGGTGGTACCGGGACCTCGTGAGGCCGGATGGGCGTGCTTTCCTCCGGGAAGGTCTTGTGGCCTTACGTCATAACCGCATGGCTCGTACGAGGGTAACAAAGTTGACTTCTCGGGAGACAATGAGAGACATTAGAGGCAGTAGGAGCAGCTCATAGCTTGGGAAGCCCCAGTGGTGGGGTGGCTAAGGTTCCGAAGTGGTGCATGGCACCTTCGATCCAGGCTTGTTGCTCACCTTGACGTTTCTCAATAGCCATGAGGACCTCGCCAAACTTCTTCCAAGGTTGGGAAATTTCTTGGGGGTAAGGTCCCGTTCTCATCCTTGTTATCCACCGACTTGGCCATGGGGATTTGACGGACCGTCCCCGGTGACGGAGCCGGGAAGAAGGTAGGACCTTGCTGTTTTGACACTCGGGAGACGGGTTCCCGGTACTTTCGACCACTCTCTCGTTAGCCGGAGGGGGTGATGGGCAAGGTTTAGACACTGAATGGCCTAACGGGATAAAAGGGGAAAGCTCACGTGGCATGCGGTTTCCGTTTCTTTTATTTTTGATTTTTTTTTTTTGATTTTGTTGTTTTAATTTACTTAAAACATGTTTTCTCGTAATCCTAGGTAGGTTGGAAAAGATTGCTCTTCTTTTTCGCAACTATGCTAGATCCCGGGTCAGCGGAGACCATCTCGCGCGGCTATAAGCCCCTCGTTTTGCACCCGTATTTCGACATCCCGGTGGACCCCCTGTGCGAGGGTCCTATAGTGCAAGCGGTTTCCACCGGCCTAAAAGAAAAATCGAACCTAAGGACCGAGCCTCGTCATGTTCGTTTTGATGCATTAGCCATGTGAATAGTGAACCGAGCCGGCCACCGAGTCAAGATCGTGTCAAGAGTTCGGCATGACCTTCTCTTTACCTTGCTTGCGCAAGGGATCCGTGACGTTAGGCGTTGGGCCGGGTCATATCGTCATGGCCGACGTATCAAAGGCGTGATGACATGGTGTCATGCGAGCATGGATGTATATCCTGGACGGAACATCGTTCGGGTGTAGCTTCGAAATCAAGATCGTGTCAAGATTTTAGCATGACCTTTCATCGCTTTGCTTGCGCAAGGGATCTTGAGTTCCGAGCCTTGACTCGTAAAATGGCCGGCATGGTATATGTATCCAGCCGTATGACACGGACCGGGTAAAAACCAACCGAGTCCGGACAGAGTGTGACTCAAGACTCAAACGTGTGGTTGACGCTTGGCTAGGATGGGATGTTTGGAATGATCCCGTGCGCGCCCAAGAGGCCTAGGAAGACCAAACGGACCGCAACCGAGACCACTCCGGGTTAAGGGTTGTAGTGTGCAGTGTATCCGAGGCAAGAAGTGCGCATAGTGTGCGGTGTAACCGAGGCAAAGCTGCAGTAGAGTGCGGTGTAACCGAGGCAAAGAGCAGGCCAGTAGTGTGCGGTCTCTAAAATTCTTTTTCTGAGTAAAATAGAAAATTTTGAAGAATTTTAAATGTATGCACATATGTATATTGATGCATTTTTTTTTGTATTTTTATTTTTTTTTGTAAAATAAAAACGAAGCACGTGCACACACACACAACAGTTAAAGGAAGGGGTAAAATGAAAGTTTGACCCTCATCATCGTTTTAAAAATCTTTTGTTTTGTTTAAAAGTTTTTAAAACAAAATTCCCCAAATGAGTCGCCAACCGAAATTACCCGGATCCGGCTCGCGCGGAGCCCCGCATCTCGCATTCGTCGCTGTTCGGGAAGTCGCCCGGATCCGAGAGGCAAGACAATCGCGCCCTAAGCATCCGGCTTATTCCGTTGTAGCGTGTGCGAGGTTGGAGGTGTCGCGACGTTTTGCTTTCGCATTTTGTAGAGTGGCCACGCCGTTTTTATTAAGCCCAAAACATTGAAAAAGGGCATCGCTTAAAGATAATTTTTAAACCGTTTTTGTGTGATGAGATTTTGAGTTCGGAGGTCGATGACTCCTCGGGAAGAGAATATTAGAATATTAGAGCTCACTCCGAGTAGCCTCGTAAAACGAGTCTTTCTGATACCCCTAATATCCTTTAAAAAGTTGTGTGTGTGTGTGTGCTTTTAAAAATGCATGTCAGATCGGATGTCTACATTGTATTGACATGTATTGAAATAGAATAGGAAGGAAGCCTTACCAATGTTGGTTCGTGTCTGTCTTCCGCAGGGAATAGTGTTTGAGGCCTCGGAGTAGCGTTCCTGATTGCTTTGGGGATGCCTGGTTGTCCGCGGACGAGTTTCGGCGTGAGTTGAAACCGTAGGCTGCGTTCGGGCAGAGGTTCGGCGTGCGTGGGGATCGTCGGGATCAGTCGGGCAGAGGTTCGGCGTGCGTTGGAATCGTTGGTTGGATTCGGGCAGAGGTTCGGCAAGGTTTGGGATCGTTGGTTGGATTCGGGCAGAGGTTCGGCAAGGTTTGGGATCGCCGGTTTGACTCGGAAAGAGCCGGACACCGTGGGAAAGACTGTGCAAGGCCTCTGAGTACCACGAGGGGCCTCAGAGTACCTCGAGAGTGCCTCGGGGCAGCGCGGGAGCGTCTCGGGAGCGCTCGGAGAGGCTTCGGAGCACCTCGAGGGGGCTCGGAAGGCCTCGGAAGGATCCGAAGGGGCCGGGAATGCCTCGAAAGGTCTTAAGGGGAGCCAGAAGGCTTAGGGAGGAAGAGAGAAGTGGGAGGTGTGAAAAAATGAGGAGGGGGAGCCCTCTATTTATAGTAAAAATTTCGGAGCAAAGAGGTCCGTACGGACCTTCTTGGTTATCCAGAATTTTGGATTTCCTCGATTTGAGGGAATCTGCAATGATGGAGAATATTTGGGAATGATGATGTTCCCTGAGCAATAAGGTCCGTACGGACCATCTTGCATGCAAAGAGGTCCGTACGGACCAACTCTGCATGGAAGTCATCATTTCTCCCGGGATTTGAGGGAATATTGTGGACTTTAAGGGGATTTAGTAATCATTGAAACAAAGAGGTCCGTACGGACCTTAATTGCTTTTCTGATTTCCTGAAAATTCCCAAAAGGTCCTTTTGTCCCTTTTTATCCCAGAAAGGCTCCTCCCCTGGTTTGGTTGGGGGTTTGAGAGGGTTTTGAGAGGGTTTTGAGTGAGAGGGGTCTCTGAGACTGCGTGGATGAGTCTGCGGTGTTTCCCGTGTGTTTGAAAGGGGGTGATCCAGATTGGGGTACTTACAGTTACGCCTCAATACCTGATACCTTGAAACCAGGTTTTTAATTTTTCCTACGAGATTGTCGTTTGAATAACAACTCACCGTGGATTTTGCTCAGGACCTACCTGAGTTCAACATGTTAGCTTGCTCAACTCACGCTCTGCTAATGGAGGCAATTCGCGGAGAACGGGTTCCTGGTCTTGACACCAGGTTTCTATTATTTTTTCCCGAGTTGACTTTTGAATAGAAACTCACCATAAGCCTTTTCGCCCTTGCCTCATAGAGGTCATGTGCTTACGCCATTTTGGTAATCCGCTAATAAATGCATTTTACCATTAGCGGGTTACCTGGTACCTTGAAACCATAGTTTTGTTTTCCTACGAGTTGTTGTTTGAATAGCAACTCGTCATGAATTTGACTTAGGACCTACCCAAGTTCTTCATGTTATCCCATTCCGTATAATATTCCATAGAGATTTTACTTGAGATTTTCTCAAGTTTTTCCAAATCTGTTAATCATGTCTTTTTGACATGTTCATTTCCTTTTCCATTTAACCACATTGGCAAGCCGCTAATGAAGGCATCTTGCTTAAAGTGGGGCACCTGGTATATTTTAGCCAGGGTTTTGCTTTCCAACAAGATGCGATTTGAATGGCAACTCGACATGAAGAGTCCTTGAAATTTTCCAGGCCTTCATGTTCATTTCCTCGTTAATGATTCCAATTTGTTTGTTAAAAACGAAATAGGCGAGATCAACCGCTTTCATTCAGGACGACAAAATATACATTACTTCCCATCATACATTTCCCTATTTATAAAAAAGCTTTAAATGGTTCACGTTCCAGGGATTTCATAGTTTCGTTACATCTGGCTTCCCTAAGATGTAATGTGAGGGTCCCCTAGCTTGCAAAAGTCACTTAAATTTAAAAACTTTTGTTTATTTTTAAATACACATACTCGACTTTCACAAATCAAGATAAAAACAACTATACATCTCCACTTGGAGGCAAGTTTATAAAACAACTTTGCAAAACAACAACCTGTTTTAGTTACAACATCAATACATACGGAAATGTTTTACCAAAACAACTATATATAAGTTCCCCTAAAGAGTAGTACTCGAAGGATACTCCCAACCACAACCTAACTAAATACATACCCTGACAATCCCAAAAGAAAATTGTCCAAACTCCTCCCCGGCCTCACTGATTCGGGCCTCCTGTCTCAGCGTGGTCTAAAACAATAAAGGGAGAAGGGGTAAGAATAAATCTCAGTAAGCTATTATGATGCAACAAGATGCCACATAAAATGCATCACATAACATGTGTATACATAACAACTTGTGTAATGCGGTAAACACATTACATTACCTCAGTTTACCATTCCCGTCTGAACAATATGTCGTACAATATAGGAGTATTAACTCCTCTCTTTTGGGAACTGTTTATAAATATTCACATCTTATAAGACTCATTTTTCAGAGAACCATATAAGATTACTCGCTATCTGTAAATGATTTTGGCAAAGTACAGAAGCTATCACCCACATTGTGGCCACAGAAGAGGACAATCACAGATATAATGTACTTCGGTCAATTCACAGAACAATTTCCATATTTGATCAAATTCCATTATACCCCTAAACATCAGCTGATACAAACATTCAAGCACATAAACAGATACTTGAAAATAAATCCACAATCGGGATATCAATCCAACAACATGATAATATTACTCATGTTCAAACCAACATAATAGTGCAACTTATGATTCAAAACACTATTGAACAATAACACCATGAATATGTAACCAAGCATTGGCACAATACATCATAAATAAGCCTTACATTTTCACACACAACATTGCTTAACCTCAACAAAAGGTATAAGGTTATTTTACCAAGTTTTATTCAACTTTGGTTAAGTTCCACATTTCTTTTCGACCATGTTCATGACAAGATTTAATCTCCTTCCTAAGACCCTTTTAGACAAGTTAAAACATCATTTGATAGTTCATATGTTGTACTATGATTAGAGTGTTCAATTGGTTAAAAGATACTTTAGGTAGTTAGGGATAAATGGCTTTAAAATTGATTCATCAAAATAGGGCAGGGCACGAATCGTGCCCCAATCCAGCACGAGTACAAAATTTGTCACGACTAGTTCCACGAGTGATTTAAAATTGATTCCACAATTCAGCTCGAGTGTAAACATTTACATGACTCGTGGTCACGAATGGGGGATGGGGACAACTCGTGCCCACGAGCACGAGTAGTGCCCTCAGCGAAACATCAGAACTGATGTTGAACATCAGCAGGCTTAGAAAACATTCATTTTAACTCACATTTTTACTTCAAAAACCTGCATATTACATACCCTTTCACTTCAAACCAAACCACTATACCAACACTTCAATACTCCTCCAAAACCTAATTCCATCCATTCCAAAACCAAGTAAAATGGTCTAAAATAACATGCAACAATTATCCAACAACGATATCAACTTTAAACACTAAATGAGCAAAGATTGAAGGAAAAGTATAATAACTGACTTCAAAATAAAACGAGAAGAGTGAAACTTTAATAGGATAGATGTGATCTCCTCGGCTTCCCAAACATTTAGATGAAAACGGATTGAAGAACGAATGAGAATTGGATTTATAGTGAATTTTAGAATGAAACCCTAGGTTGAAGCTTTCATGGAGGAAGAAGGAACAAGGTAAGAAATGGTTACTGATGTTTTAATCTTATGAATGAAGCTTTCTTACCAAATACAAATCCAAGGATATACATTAACTTATTTTCCACTTAAGCTCCTCCACTTTGATTGCTACAACTAACTACCTTAAGATTTAACTTTGACACTTAAGCACCTCAATATAAGTTATATATTTTTACTAAAATTTCAAGAATTAAAATATCAACTACACAAATCCTATTTATTCTAATTAGTCATAAAATAATTAAAGTTAATTTATTAACATCCTAAAATATCAAATAAGTTATTAAAAAATCAAAATGAACACATAAGACTAACAAATATTATGAAATGCCTGAAATGAGATACAATGCACCCCACCCCCACGTGCTCAACATGTGATCAAACTAGTGCCTCGGTTTAGGGTCGTGACATTCACTCCCCCTTAAAGAAAATTTGCCCCGAATTTTTAAATTTACTTATCGGAATGCTCAAACAACCAGGGATAATTCTCACACATCTCAGACTCCAACTCACAAGTGGCTTCCTCAATTGTATGATTCTTCCACAAGATTTTCACAACTGGAATGCTCTTGGTTCTCAGTTCCCGCACTTGTGATTCCATAACTCTCAACGGTTCTTCCACATAAGTCATATCAGCCTGAATATCCTCGGTTGGAGAACTCAATACATGCGAAGGATCATAGAGATACTTTCTCAACATAGACACATGGAACATATCATGAAGAGAAGAAAGAGATGGGGGTAGAGCTAGTCTATATGCCAAATCGCCAACCATCTCCAAAACCTCAAATGGACTAACATACCTCGGTGCCAATTTACCTTTGTTGCCAAATCTCTTAATTCCCATCCTCAGAGAAATTTTTAGAAACACAAAATCCCCAACTTGAAATGAAAAATCCCTTCTGCTTTTGTCGGCATAGCTTTTCAATCGACTTTGAGCCATCTTCAATCTATCTCGAATCACTTTAATCTTTTTAGTCGAATCCCGAACCAAATCTGGACACCAAAGTCTGGCTTCACCAACCTTGTCCCAACAAATTGGAGATCAACACTTTCTCCCATACAATGCCTCATAAGGTGCCATTTCGATGTTGGACTGATAACTATTATTATACGCAAACTCAACCAAAGGTAAATGATCTTCCAAAGATGAATGGAAATCCATCACACACGCACGCAACATGTCCTCAAGAATCTGGATAGTCCTCTATGTATGCCCATTTGTCTTAGGATGAAACATCGTACTGAAACTCAACTTGGAACCCAAAGCCTCGTGCAAAGCTTTCCAAAATCGCGATGTAAATCTTGGATCCCTGTCTGATACAATGTTTACTGGTACTTCATGAAGATGAACAATCTCTCGAATATACAATTGTGCTAACTTCGCCATTGAATACTTCATTGACACAGGTAAAAAGTGAGTCGACTTGGTCAATCTATCCACTATTACCCAAATTGCATCCATCTTCTTCAATATACTAGGTAGTCCAGTCACAAAATCCATTGCAATACCTTCCCACTTCCATTCCGGAATATCCAACGGTTGAAGTAACCCAGCAGGTCTTTGAAGCTCAGCTTTAATCTGTTGGCAAGTTAAACACTTTGAAAAAAAATTCCACAATTTCCCTCTTCATTCCATTCCACCAATAACCTTTCTTCATATCTTGATACATCTTCATGCTTCCTGGGTGAATCGCAAATCTAGATTTATGGCCTTCCTCTAAGACTTGTCTTTTGATCTCTTGTGAAGATGGTACACAAATTCTGCCTTTAAAAGTTAAAATCCCATCCTTATTCAATACAAACTCTCCGGCCCTTCCATCTTGAAACTGTCCGATAATCTTCTTCAATTCTGAATCATTTTGTTGAGCTTCCTTAATATCTCCATACAAGGTAGGTTTAACTCGAACATTCGCAAACAACATCTCACCTTGCGACTCGCGGGACATCAATGTTGACAAGTAAGCCTTTCGGCTAATCGCATCCGCAACCACATTAGCTTTTCCCGGATGGTATGAAATAACACAATCATAATCTTTCAATAATTCCAACAATCGCCTCTGCCTGTTGTTCAATTCCTTCTGAGTAAACAAATACTTCAAACTCTTATGATAGGTAAATAAACTCGAATTTAGCTCCATAAAGATAATGTTTCCACTTATGCAATTCAAAGAAAATCACAGCTAACTCCATGTCGTGAGTAGGATAATTCTACTCTACCGGTGTTAACTTCCTCGAAGCATACGCGATCACCTTCCCATTCTGCATAAGAATGCAACCCAAACCTTCCTTTGACGTGTCACTGAAGATCACGAAGTTCTCACATCCATCAAGTAGGGTAAGGATCAGAGCTGTAGTCAATCTCTTCTTCAACTCTGCAAAACTGCCTTCACACTTTGCATCCCACACAAATGATACATCCTTCCGAGTCAACTTAGTCAACGGAGTTGCAATTTTCGAAAACCCTTCAATAAATCTTCGATAGTACCCCGCCAACCCTAGAAAACTACGGACTTCGGTCACTATCGCAGGTTGTTTCCAGTTGACCACGGCCTCAATCTTCAAAGGATCAACGGTAATACCCAAACTTGTAACCACATGACCCAAAAATGCAATCTTCTCGAGCCAAAATTCATACTTGCTAAACTTCGCAAACAATTGTTTCTCACGAAGAACAGATAACACAATTCATAAATGCTTCTCATGATCTTCTCGGGACTTTGAATAGACAAGGATATCATCAATGAAAACTACCACAAATCTATCAAGGTAAGGTTAAAAAATTCTATTCATCATATCCATAAACACAACCGGTGCATTTGTCAACCCAAAAGGCATGACAACGAACTCATAATGGACATACCTTGTCCTGAAAGCAGTCTTGGAGATATCATCCGGTCTGATCTTTAACTGGTGGTACCCACTACGCAAGTCAAGCTTGGAATATATAACTGAACCTTGGAGTTGATCAAACAAATCATCAATGTGCGGAAGAGGATACTTGTTCTTAATGGTAGCTTGATTCAATAATCTATAATCAATACACAATCGCAACGTGCCATCTTTCTATCTTACAAACAATACCGGTGCTCTCCATGGTGAAACACTCGGACGGATAAAGCCTCTATCCAACAACTCTTGCAACTGAATTTTCAATTCCTTGAGCTCAGCTGGTGCCATTCTATAAGGTGCTTTTGATATAGGTATTGTACTTGGCATTAAGTCAATACAGAATTCCACTTCCCTATCTGGTGGCATGAAATAATCCGTTGAAAACACATCTACAAACTCACTCACAACCGGTACATGTGATAATTCAGGTGACTTCTTACTCAAGTCTAGAACATAAGCTAAGTACCCTTCACACCCTTTAGACAATAACTTTCGGGCCTTTAATGCAGATATGAAATGAATACCAAATAATGAATTATCCGCATCAAACACAAACATAGGCAAACCAGGCATAGAAAATGATACTCTCTTCTTACGACAATCTACTGATGCATGGCAACTACTCAACCAATCCATACCAAGTATAACATCAAAATCACGAATTTGTAATTCTACCAAATCAACAGGCAATACATGCCTACTCAAAACAACATCACAACCATGGTAAACCAGAGAATATTCAAGGCACTCTCCCATATGAGTATAAACCTCCAACACATAAGGCAAAATCTTGGGCAATTTATGCAAAGTAAAAGCAAAATGCGATGCCACAAATGAATGAGATGAACCAGGATCTAAAAGAATACGAGCCTTGACTCTTGAGACAGGTAATATACCTCTAATGATTTTCGTAGGATCTACCTCTCCACCACCCAAAGCAAAAGCTCGACCTTGAACTTTCTCTTTTGGTTTCCTTTCATTGTCTCTCTTTACACCACTTTTTTGTTGCCCACCTTGCTGACCACTGTCTGAAGCTTGTCCCCGCTTTAACTTTGGACAATTCCTCCTAAATTATCCCATTGCTCCACATTCTATGCACTTGCCTTGCTTACTCCAACATCTGTCTTCAGTATGTCCAATCTTCTTGCAAAAATTGCAAACAATCCCAAACTGACTTGATACTGGACGTGCTATAGGAACTGCAACATGTCCCCCTCGAACACTCCCTGGGGCTAAAAACTTTGGTTGTCCTCTGTTTTGTCCGGAGGCTTGTCCTTTATACTTTTCTTTGCTTCCACCGCCACTTTTCGGTCTCCCACGATGTTCCTCAATGTCATTTCAATTCTGTAGGCCCTATTCACGGTTGCTTGATAATCTGAGAAGTCGTGAGTCAACAATTGCTTCCTAAATTCAAGTCTCAACCCTTTCACAAAACGATAGACTCTTATTTCTTCATCCGGTACCAAATGAGTGCAATACCGAGCCAACTCAGTAAACATGGTTGAATACTGAGCCACTGTCATGGTTCCCTTCTTTAGACGTAAGAAATCCACCTCCTTCTTGTCACGTGTCACCATTGGAATGAAATGTTCCTTAAACTTTCGAGTAAAATTATCCCAAGTCTGCGGCGTATGATCCCGCTCCCAACTTTCTTTCAAAATTTGCCACCAATGCTCCGCTGGACCTTCAAGTTTAAAAACTGCACATCTAACCTTTTCATCATCGGGACTTTCCATAGCTGCGAAGATCTTGTTCATTGCCTCGAGCCATCTTTTAGCTTTTATCGGATCCGAAACTCCGTTGAAACTTGGTGGAACCATCTTCACAAACCTTACTAATCTATGGCCTGGACCTGCCTCGGGTTGATTCGGAGCTCATCCCCGAGTTGCCATATTCTGTAAGAAGACCTTAAACAGGTTCATCATTTCCTCATTCTAATTTCCGCTTGCCCCAACATTACCCTCATATTCTGGAGCTTTTGTTTTGATCATCATCATTTCCCGCCATTTTACAAACACTCGTTGTTTTGATCATTATTTTTAAATACACATACTCGAATTTCACAAACCAAGATATAAACAACTATACATCTCCACTTGGAGGCAAGTTTATAAAACAACTTTGCAAAACAACAACCTGTTTTAGTTACAACATCAATACATACAGAAATGTTTTACCAAATCAACTATATACAAGTTCCCCAAAAGAGTAGTACCCGAAGGACACTCCCAACCACAACCTAACTAAAACCATACCCTGACAATCCCAAAAGAAAGTTGTCACCCCAACTATGGCCACAGAAGGGGACAGTCACAAATATAATGTAATTCGATCAACTCGTAGAACAATTTCCATAATTGATCGAATTCCATTATACCCCTAAACATCAGCTGATACAAACATTCAAGCACATAAACAGATACTTGAAAATAAATCCATAATCGGGATATCAATCAAACAACATGGTAATATTACTCATGTTCAAACCAACACAATAGTGCAACTTATGATTCAAAACACTATTGAACAATAACACCATGAATATGTAACCAAGCATTGGCACAATATATCATAATAAGCCTTACATTTTCACACACAACATTCCTTAACCTCAATAAAAGGTATAAGGTTATTTTACCAAGTTTTATTCAACTTTGGTTAAGTTCCAAATTGCTTTCCGACCATGTTCAAGACAAGATTTAATCACCTTCCTAATACCCTTTTGGACAAGTTAAAACATCATTTGATAGCTCATATGTTGTACCATGATTAGAGTGTTCAATTGGATTAAAGATACTTTAGGTAGTTAGGGATAAATGGCTTTATATTGATTCATCAAAACAGGGCAGGGCACGACTCATGCCCTACAGCACGACTCGTGCCCCAATCCAGCACTAGTACAAAATTTGTCACGACTAGTTCCACGAGTGGTTTATGAAGGGGACGACTCGTGACTAACAGCACGAGTCGTGCCCCACAATTCAGCACGAGCGTAAACACTTACACGACTCGTGGTCACGAATGGAGGATGGGGACGACTCGTGCCCACAATCACGCATCGTGCCCTCAGCAGAAACATCAGAACTGATGTTGAACATCAGCAGGCTTAGAAAACTTTCATTTTAACTCACATTTTCACTTCAAAAACCTACATATTACATACCCTTTCACTTCAAACCAAACCACTATACCAACACTTCATTATAATCCTCCAAAACCTAATTCCATCCATTCCAAAACCAAGTAAAATGGTCCAAAATAACATGAAACAATTATCCAACAACATTATAACCTTTAAACACTAAATGAGCAAGGATTGAAGGAAAAGTATAATAACTTATTTCAAAATAAAATGAGAAGAGTGAAACTTTAATCGGATAGATGTGATATCCTCGGCTTCCCGAACATTTAGATGAAAACGGATTGAAGAACGGATGAGAATTGGATTTATAGTGAATTTTAGAATGAAACCCTAGGTTGAAGCTTTCATGGAGGAAAAAGGAACAAGGTAAGAAATGGTTACTGATGTTGTAATCTTATGAATGAAGCTTTCTTACCAATTACAAATCCAAGGATATACATTAACTTATTTTCCACTTAAGCTCCTCCACATTGATTGCTACAACTAACTACCTTAAGATTTAACTTTGACACTTAAGCACCTCAATATAAGTTATATATTTTTACTTAAATTTCAACAATTAAAATATCAACTACACAACTCCTATTTATTCTAATTAGTCATTAAATAATTAAAGTTAATTTATTAACATCCTAAAATATCAAATAAGTTATTAAAATATCAAAATGAACACATAAGACTAACAAATATTATGAAATGCCTCAAATGAGATGCAATGCACCCCACCCCCACGTGCTCTACATGTGATCAAACTAGTGCCTAGGTTTAGGATCGTGACATGTAAGTTCCTTCTCTGATGATTCTGGCGATTTGGAAAGGCCCCTCCCAATTTGGATTGAGCTTGTTGTATCATGATTTGTTTCCTATTACTTCAACTTTTCTCAACACCGACTTTTCATCACTCAAATCCAAATCGCCCTTCCTTCTTTATTAATTTTCCTTCTCACTATAGCAAGTAACACGGAGAGAGGGAAGACCCATTTCAATTGGTGCCATGGCTTCTGATCCATAAGTAAGAGCAAAGGGACTCTCTCCAGTTGGTCCTTTCACCGTTGTTCGCACATACCATATTGCTGTTTGAAGCTCATGTACCCATTTGCCTACTTTGCCATCCAATATTGTTTTCAAAGCACTTAACACTTGCTTGTATGCAACCTTTTCTTGCTCGTTTCCTTCTAGGCACGCTACTGAACACATCCAATGCTTCACGTTGAATCTTTCGCACTCAACTGTAAACTTCTTAGAAAATTGTGACCCATGGTGCGAAATAATCATATGCAGCAGTCCGAAACGACACCAAACATAATCATGAATGAATTAGAGGATATTGTCCTCCGAAATAGTTGACAGAGACTTAGCCTCGATCCACTTGGTGAAGTAATCCACCGTTACCACAACATATTGGCATCAACCTCTCCTCTTTGTAAAAGGCACAATGAGATCAATTCCTCACATATCGAATGGCCAAGACACCACCACTCCTATTTTTAGGGTCGCTGGGAGCCTTGGAATATCTGCAAACCGTTGGCACTTGTCGCATCTTTTCACATACTTCTTAGTATCTTGCCTACGAGTTGGCCAGTAATACCCATGGAACAAAATTTTGTCTGCTAAAGTCCTTGATTCAGGATGACCACCAAATAAACCTTCATGAATTTCAAATAGAACTCTTTCCACCATATTTTCCTTGATGCATCTGAGAAGAGGTATGGTAAATGACCTTTTGTAGAGAATGCCATTTTGAACCACGAATTTTGGCGAGATCCTATTCACAACATTTGCACGATCTTGGTCTTGGGGAAGAACTTCCTTTTCCAAATACTCCTTCATTTCTTCTATCCAATCTATCTCTCCCTCTCCAATCTCTAAAATTTTCTGAGTGTTGAAAGCATGCTCGTTAAAAAACTCCACCTTGATCTCGCCAATTAAATTATGGACTTCCTCGCTTTCAATCTTGCCCAAATGATCAACCCACTCATTGTCTGTCCTGTCCACTTTAATCAAATCCCAAAACTTGAACCCTTTCAACATACTTATAGCCATATCGTAATACTTCATAAGGATTGGATTCTCCACCCATATTCTCCCTTAACTTGCTTTACCACTAACTGAGAGCTGTTTGAGTTAACTTTTAACTCGCCAACGTCCAACTCGCTTGTCAACTTCAATCCCTCTATTAAGGCTTCATATTCTTCTTGGTTGTTTGATGTCGAAAATTTGAACCTTAACGCTTTTTCAAACTTAACCTCTTCTAGCAAAATCAGCGAAATCCCTGCTCCACTACCTCCTTTTGCTGACGAGCCATCTATATGCAAACTCCAGCATTTTGTCAACTCGCCAAGGAACTCGCAAGTTACCATCTTTCTTTTATTAGGCGATTTCTACACTGTCTTTGATCTCGCCATATCTGCACCGTCCCTGGTAAACGAAGCTTCCAAAATAAAATCAATCAAGGCTTGAGCTTTGATGGCCCTTCTTGCTTCATATTTGATGTCGAACTCCGTGAGCTCGATGGACCAGATCAGTAGTCTTCCTAAAGATTTTGGCTGGTGAAGGATTTTTCTCAAAAGGGCATCAGTTAGCACAGTGATGGAATGGGCTAGGAAGTAAGCCCTCAATATGCGAGCTGCTACCACTAAAGCGTAAGCAACCTTTTCCACATTAAAGTATCTCGTCTTAACATCACTCAATGCTTTAGACACATAATAAACCTTCCTTTGAGTTGACCCTTCCTCCTTTATCAAAATTGCCGCCACCGCACGATCTGAAGCCTCTAAGTAGATACACAAATCATCTCCTGCCAAAGGGATGCATAAGAGAGGCAGTTTCCCCAAATACTCCTTTAACTACTCAAATGACTTGTCAGATTCTTCGTCCCAAGCGAACTTCTTGGCTCCCTTAAGAATTTTAAAGAAGGGCAAGCACCTTTCAGCTGAACACGAGATGAACCTCCCCAACACAGTGATTCTCCCATTGAGCTTCTGAACTCTGTTGATATTTTTTGGCGGCTTCATTCTAGCAAAGCCTTGATCTTCTCAGTATTCGCTTCAATTCCCCTCCTATTAACAATAAATCCCAAAAATTTCCCTTTTATCACCCCAAATGTACATTTGCTTGGGTTCAGCTTCATCATGTTCTTTCTGATGTTTTCAAAAGTTTCGGCAAGGTCCTTGACATGATCATCATCTCCAAACATGATGAATATATCGTCGATATACGCTTCCACATTTCTCCCCAACTGCGGACCAAATACTTCATTAACCATTCTTTGGTAAGTTGCGTCGGCGTTCTTTAATCCTAACGGCATCATTTTGTAACAAAAGTTTCCCAACAATCCAGACATGAATGCCGTTAGTGGTTTGTCCTCTTCTGCCATCTTGATTTGATGATACCCGGAGTAAGTACCAACAAAACTAAGGTGGCGTTTGGTTCGGTGGAAAAAAAGTGAAGGAATGGAATTGTCAATGGAATTGAATTCCTTAAGGAATTGGAATGGAAAAAAACTCGTCAACCCCCTCCGTTTGGTTGGCACGGAATGGAATGGAATTGTCATTCAATTCCTTGGCAAATCATGTTTGGTTTGAAAATACAAATTATAGGAATGGAATGAAAGCATATAAAATGACCAATTTACCCTTTAAAAAAAAAATTTTTTTTGGGAGGGGGGGTGGGGGGGTAGGTAGGGGGTATGCAAAATGAGTAAATTTTTTTTTTTTTCGTGGGGGGTGGGGGGGAGTGGGGTGGGGGTAGGGTGGGGGGTAGGGGGTGGGGGTAGGGTGGGGGGTGGGGGTAGGGTGGGGGTAGAGTGGGGGAGGGTAGGCGAAAAAAAATAAAAAATAAAAATTTCGTGGGGGGTGGGGGTGGGGGTGGGGGTGGGGGTAGGGGGGGGGGAGGGTAGGCGAGAAAAAAAAATAATAAAAAAAATTCGTGGGGGTGGGGGGGTGGGGGGTAGGAGGTAGGGTGGGAGGGGGGGAGGGTAGGCAGAAAAAAAAATTTAAAAAAATTTTTTTCGTGGGGGTGGGTGGGGGGTGGGGGTTAAGGGGTGGGGGGTGGGGCATAGGGGCTGGGTGGGGCTGGGTAGGGGCTGGGTAGGGGGTAGGGGTGGGTAGGGTTTGGGGGTATTTTGGTCAAAAAAATTTTTTTTCCATTGCCAATGGAATTGAAGATTCCATCAATTTTGTGAAGGAAAGTTGAATTCCTTTATTTGAAGGAATTCAACTTTCCTTCGGATTTTTTTTTTTAAAAATTATTGAACCAAACAGGGGAAAGGAATGGAAAAGAGGGAATTTTCCATTCCTTTCCCCCACTTTCCATTCAACCAAACGCCCCCTAAGAACTTTGTGACCAGCAATTGAATGAACTAATCTATCAATTCTTGGGAGCGGAAAATAGCCCTTTGGACAAGCTTCATTCAAATCTGAAAAATCAATACACATTCTTCATTTCACGTTAGCTTTTAATACCATCACCACATTCGCCAGCCATGTCGGATAAGTGATTTTCTCAATAACTCCCGCCTTGAGAAGCTTTTCAACCTCTTATTGCATGGCCTTTTCCTTGCCTGGTGCTAAGTATCTTGTCTTCTGTTTGATTGGTTTCGCTTTCGTATCAATACTCAAGCGGTGAACTGCAACATCTTCTCTGATTTCACACATATTTTCAACTTGCCAAGAAAATACGTCAAAATTCTGTTCAAGGAATTCTTCTTAACCGCTTCCGATTTTCTGGCAACAAACTCTTCCCAATCATTACCTTTTGTTCCGGGAATTTTGGGTTTACTATAATTTCCTCCAACTCTTCTTGAGCCTGTATCTCTGTCTCATCCCGCACTAGCAAGGACTCAATTTCGAACTCGCGGATTGGGACCTCAATCTCCATTCGGGCTGGTTCATCTCGCCTAACTGGCACAACTGCTCTCGTTTCCATTAAACTTGCACTGGGATCCTAGTCGCAAACAATTTCCTCATCCACCTTTTCCTCCATTTCAACTTCCATTTCCACATCATATTCATCCATCTGCTCCACAAATACTAATATAGGCTCAACACGGACATTCGGATTTTCACCTTCCATATCCTCAACTTCCATATACTCCCATCTCGCTTGCATCTGACCTGGCCAGCATATGATAGCCAACCCGTCCTTCATACTTTCCATCTCCTCCCACTCTTCCCCCCTTCAAAAGGGTTGGAAATCATAAGTATTATTGGTCCTCCTATCACTATCCCGTTAGCCAATTCTACTATCTTCTTCGCTTTATGCATCTCTATCTTCTTTCTGATGGCCGTCAATGGCTGACTCGAAATACAAGCAATCCTTTTGGGAGTGGGGAATTTCATCTTGTGATGTCGTATGGAAGCCACCATTTCGAAACTTTGCATGAACGGTACCCCAACTATAACATTATACGGAGAGACGAGGTCGATCACCATGAATTCAACGCTTCTTGCTCTCCTTTTATCAACATCTGGGTCATCATCCCGCATCTCCACATTTAAGGTAATGGTTCCCTTAACCCCGAGTGTGTAGTTGGTAAACCTCCAGAACCCCTTCATAAGGAGTGAGACGTGCTTCTGTCAGGTCCATTCTCCTAAATGCCTCATAATAAATAATATTCCGACTGGCCCCCGTATCAACTAGCAGCCTCTGGAGTATGTTGCTTGTAGGAAATATTGAAATAACCAAAGGCTGACTTGCATGGATCGTCGAAGTCACCAATTCCCTTCTTGTAAAGCTTATGAACCTTTCCTCCCCTGGTGGATAAGCTGGGACATGAAAGGTGTGTGAGAGGCTCATCACTTGATTATCAGCTGGGTAATACTGGGGATATCGTCGCTGATTACATCAATAACATTTCTCATTTCTTCCTCCCGCCTAGCTCCTCCATCCCGCCTAGCCTCATCTCGCTCAACATATTCGTTCAATTCGCCTATATCCACCTTCAATTGAAGCACCCTTTTTATATTAAGGCAATCATTTGTCATGTGACCAACATCCTTATGATATTCACAATATTTGCTCTTATCTCTCCTCTCCAAGGTTTCCTTTACTAGTACATATTGGATCTTAGGGATCGCACCTTAGATAGCGCTTTTAAAAAGCGCTATCTAAGGTGTACACTTACATAGCGCATCCTCATCTTCAAATTTAATAACCAAGGCAAAAAAATTAATAATAATAAAAAAAAAATTAACTAACATAGTGATTATTAAAAACACACTATCTTAATAAAAGCTTACATGGATATGGTTAAATACAGGGACCAAAAAATACAGAGAACCAAAAAAATTATCAAAATATCAATTTATATAATTTTTTTTCTGAGACTGAGAAATCGAAACAACCGAATGTTGAAAAATCTTGTTGAGCTGAGGATAAACCCTAGCTATCAAATTATCAGATTTCTCAACTTTACACAGCTCAAGAAGCTTCTTCACCTGATCATGTGAATTCCCAATCGTAAATAACATCAATAGTTATAAGCCACAAATCATGACTAGTGTGTGTGGATGTGTGAATTGAAGAGAGATAGAGGAACGGACGGAATGAAGGAGAGATGGATCGGAAGCAGGATCGCCGACGAAATTGGAGTCTCTTGCACTAGAAGATAGTGTTCGGAGATGAAATTCCCACTCCCGGTCTCGCTCCACCATTTTCAATCGAATTTTACTTTCTTCCCTGAAAATCCTAACTCAAAACTGGTTAGAGAATTGGGATACGTGTGAAATTACACGAGACATCTCGTGTGCATATACACGATATTTATTTCGTGTATATGTACACGAGACATCTCGTATAGATTCACACAAAATAAGTGAGAACATCTCGTGTACACACACGAGACGGACAAAGACATGATTGAAATTTTTCGTTCCCTGTATTTTCCGTTCCCTATATTTAGTATTCAGCTTACATATAACGATCATTAGGAGCGCTATGCTAGTAAAAGCCTCATAATAATAAGAGAGTTATTTATTTATTTTTTTGTTTCTGAGGCGACATCTCTCTCCTTCCAGATTCCCCGTTCTCTCTTCTCTCCCACGCAGTTTCATTATTCAAAACCTACGAAAATCATCGCCTCCTTTTCGCAACGCAGCGCTGCCGCTCTCTGTGCGCCTTCAGATCTCGAGCACCTCACATCTTCGAAGAATAGACGAAGAGACGAACGGAATTGCGATCGATTTGATCGGCAAAGTCGAAAGCCACCACCCAGCCACCACCGCACGCCCGCACCAGTTTTGCCAAGGTATTTCGATTCTCTCCCTTCTTCATGCTTCATCGACTTTTCCTCTTTCTGTCTCTCTCTCTCTCTCTCTCCCTCTCTCATCTCAAATCCCCCAAATTTCTAAATCCCTAACAAATTAGGGTTTCTAAATCCCTAAATAATGGCTGAAATTGAAAAACAGTGATGAATGAGTGAGCATCCATATTCTTATAACTAATTTTCTCTAGGTCAAGAATGGCCATCACTTTTTCATCTCCTATTTTCTTCCCCTGAAAGAATTGAATGACCAAAAAAAGTGCAAGTGAAATTGAAGCAGTCTGTCTAGCACAAATCAAAAGAGTGGTTTTAACATTTTTTTTTAACGTTATGTGTTTTCTAAATAATGGCTGAAGTTGCATATGTACTAGTGTGTGTAATATGTATATGGTTATTGATTAGGAACTAGTGACAATTTTGTTGTGTGATCAATGCATCATTTGTGATTTTTATGCTTTGTTATTTGTTCAAGTGTGCCAATTTATGAAGTAATTATTTGGGCACTTACACATAAATACATTGCCTGATAGAAATGCACTAAAGACACATCCCAGCTGGATTATCAACATATGAAATTAGTTATATTTTGTTGCCACATCTGTGCCATATCGAAGGAGTTGGTCTTTGAGTCACTGTGACAGTCACTCAGCATGAAAATGTTAAGAAAGTCTGGGAAGTATTGCTTTGTGTCTGGGCAGTATTGGCCTTTTTGGATGGCCAAAAAAGCCAATAATAATGTTGTTTTCTGATTAAACCATTGCTGATTTTATCCTTGCCAGTGAACTATTCTGTGATTTAAAGCTCTTCATTTCAATTGACTGCTGATTGGATGTAAAATATTTTTGTATTACCCACAATTTGACAGCTCTTATTTGTAGGACACACAAGATTCAGAAGAGGGAAAGCAAAGCACCGCTGATATGACACAATTTGTAAGTTTCTTGATCTGCAGATTCTTTCTTTACTGAAACTTTTAATGAGCGTATCTAAGATCTAGCTGTAAGCATGTGACGATAGGTTATTAAGCTCAAGTAATTTTGGGCGCATTCTCATTCTCTATCTGATTCCTAAGCTAATAAATGGCACATTGTAAACATCTCACTAACTAGTGGTTCTTTCTTGCCTTCCCATGTACAAACTCTTCTCCAGCAGATGGTGAGTAGTAAACAACTATGCAGATCTATGTTTTATAGAATTAGAATAGTTATTGATTCATGTTTCTCTTTTTATAGCAAGCCATGTTCCAAACCATGTCAGAGTCTATCAGTTTGTTGACTCTATTTTTGTTTGAAGATACCCTCTACTGGTACCTGTGTGTTTCTGCTAAATTCATTTTTGTTTGTCCATCTTTTCTTCTCTGTTCATTTACCTTGGTTATTTACAGATACCCTCTATTGGTCCCTTTGTGTTTCCTTGTTATATGCCTTATATGTGAACATATGTGGCATTCCTGTCTTTTTTATATAAAACATCCATGCATGTTATGAATCCTAGTCATAGAAGCATTATTCTAAGTGCAAACACATTCCAATTTTCCTTTAGGAGGTAGGCAAGTAGGACTTATTGATGGTCGTTTTGTTCGTATAAGTGAATTACCAAATCACAAAGCATGTACACGTTGTGTGGCTCACTAGACAACACCACATTCCATTGACTAGAATCAAACATAATTTCCAGGGGTCCAACCTCAGGGACTCGAGGGAAGGTTCTCTTAGCCTTTAAAGATAATCCTCTATCAAAAATTGTTGTAATATTTGATAAACTTCTTCCTGATGGGGTTGACTTTGGACATCTCTATGATGGAGGTTTTGGATACTTTTGCAATGGTAATGTAGTATGCCTTGAAACTTGAATATTTTGATCTTTCTCACAGAATTTCTGACTTTCCCTCTCTCAATTTCAAATTACCTAATGACCTTCGATTGGATACATCGGGTGGAGAAGATCTGGACAAGTTACTCATCAGCACTTTGTTTGAGGCATGCTTTATCTGTTGAATAATTATTTTTTCTGCTCTCATACTTTTATGAATTGCTTATTATCTTTTTCTAATTTATCAGGTTGTCACCTGTGAGAGTAGAAATTCTCCTTTTATTTTGTACATGAAAAATGCTGAGAAGTCTATTGCTGGAAATTCAGAATCATATTCGACATTTAAATGTAGGCTTGAAAAGCTTCCAGACAATGTTGTGGTGATTGAATCACAGACCCACACAGACAATCATAAAGGAAAGGTACACCTCTTCGTACTTTGCTATAGATTGCCAAAAATATATTCTTGAAGTAGCGTGTGTCAGTTATTTGGGTAAATAAATGAATAACTCTGAGTTATGATGTTCTTTTTTTGGGTGCAAACTTCCTTTTGTATTTCATCATCCTCCTTGTCGTTTTGAGTCTTTATGTCCTGATATATACACACACATATATATAGAAAGAGAGAGAGAGAGAGAGTCTCTCGCTCAATTAATAGAACTACCCCACCCAAGGAAATTAAGATAACGAGTTTTGTATAAAAGGTACTAATGTAATTCAAGCAAATCTGTTATACCTTGTCTTCTTGTGATTCAAAAGGTATATATAATATTAGTTCGTTATTGCGCAAGGAAAGAGAAGCATCTATATAAATGTTAGGCCCTGTGTTTTTACTATTTCAGTAAATTAATGAAGTTTTCAGTTGATTTTTTTCAACATATTGATAAGAGGAAGTCATATACATGAGTGCCACTGTGTGTGTAGAAAAGTAGATAATGTAATTCTAGCAAATCTGTTGTTGTTCTTGTTGTTGTTGTTGTTGGTGGCTCTGTTCTAAAAGACCCCGCCTAAGGGCGCCTAGGCCCCGCCTAGGCGCTAGGCCCCTCTCCAACGCCTAGTTCTAAGCCCCGCCTAGGTCCTGACTAATCCCGACTAATCCCGATTAGTCCTCGACTAGTCCCTGCCTAGGCGCTAGGTCCAGCTCCGCCGTCTAGCATCCGCCTAGCGCTTTTTAGAACCTTGGTTGGTGGTGGTGGTGGTGGTGGTGGTGGTGGTGGTGGTGGTGGTGGTGGTGGTGGTGGTGGTCTGGTTGGAGCTCTTTTGATGAGTTGTTTATGGTTTTTAGTTCTTTTGTTGTTGTTGTTGGTATTGTTGGTCTGATCGGAGCTCTGTTTATGAGTTGTAATTCTAGCAAATCTGTTATTTTGGCTTAATTTTTTCAATAATGTTGTTTCTAATAAATGTCTTGTAATTTTTTGAAACAGTTTGTCCATACAAACCGAATCAAGTGTTATCCTCCGAGAAAAATGCAGATTTTTCAGGTTAATTGGCAGGATTCTTGTATAACCGATTTCTTAAGGAGAAGATGGCAGGGAAGTTGTAGAAAATATGTATTACAAAAAAATTGGTTCTAACTAGTGTTGATTGTAATATTAATGACATTATTGATGATCGAGAGAACAAATATCTTTAACTCTTGTTAGTTTATAACTCTTTTGGATGATTGTAAGAATTATTATTGTGTAATAAATGAAAGGTTGATTATTATTGTTGAATGAAATGATTGTTAGTTTCTATTAATTTTTATTTTTATTTTTATATAATTTAAAATAGGTGCAGCTGAATGAACGCTCGCCGAAAAATGATGAAGTTAATAGGAGTCGCCACGCTGTTTTAAAGGAAACATTGAAAACCTTTTTGAAAAGAGAATTTGGGTTCGGGGGTCAGGTTACATGTTGGGAAGAACCGAGAGTTCACCCAACATGCCTCGTCCGTAGACGAGTCTTTCTATGTTCAACATCCAAAACATTCAAGAGTGTGTGCAATTTGTGTGTGACAAAATAAGTGATAAAATGCAAATAAGTGCTTTGTTTTATTGCTCAATAGAGGAAGTACAACTTGTGAACCCTTTATTCTGGAAGGCCACATCCTAGATTACAAACTACGAATATATTACAATGAAGGTACCAGATTACAACTGAAAATGGAATTGCTGCAGATTGGCCAGTTGTGTCGCACTACACAGGACATGGCTTAGCCAGTTTTGTCGCGTGACACAACGTGCCATCTGCAAGAATTCTTACAATAGATCGAATTACAGAAGAAACATTGAAATTGGGAGATCACATAGCATCAACATAAATCACATAGATCACGGAATATGAGATTAACACTCAGATGAGTGGATATGAATAATCCACACTCAAATTGAGGTTTAATCAACGAATCATCATAGCTTTTACCATGCAAATGATTTGAAATTAAGCAATTAATATGGAACAACAGATGAATCACAGAAGATGAGATTTAAACAGAGAGATTGCAGTTTAGGATTGAACCATTACATCAAACTGAATTGAATTAACAGCTTCTGCAAGAGAGAGAAGGGAGAGTTACCCTTGTAGTCCACACTATCTATACCACGTCGGTATAGGGATCCTTCAGATCAGCTCCAACAGCCGGATTCAAGCTCAAGAGGGCGCTACGACCTGGATCTGCAAGTGTATGTGTGAGTATGTGTGGGATTAGGGTGATAGGGAGTAAATTGGGTGAGAGAAATGGGATTGGTGAGAATTGATATGTGTTTTGTGTGTAGGTGAGGAGAGAGAGAGAGTTTCTGGCGTAATTTGGGCAGAGTGACTTTAGGGAGTGAAAAGGGGATCCTGAAATGAGAGGGGGAGGGTCCAATTTATAGGCTGCTGGTGAGGGCTACTTCTGTCGCACGACATTCTGCTTCAGTTTTCCGTGGTTCGTTGTGTCGCGTGACACAACATGCCACTAACCGTTTTTTGGCGTCAACAACTGATTCTGGAAGCTTCCAAGCTAATTCCCAATAAGTCCAAAGCAGATAATTCTCTGTAGGTCCTTTTGCCTGTAAAAATGACTTAAAAGCACTTCCTTCATAAAAACTTATAAAAAGTTTCCGGAAGTCTTGGAATGGACCGGGAATTTACCAAAACTCCCCTATTGCAATTTTATTTCATTAAAAGGCACTATAAAGGGTCGCGAATTGGATTGGCGTACTCACAGCAGCAGAAAAAAAAAAAAATTAGACTTCACTTAGCGCTTGCTTGCGTAGCGCTTACTTGCATAACGCTTTAGAAAAACGCTATGTAAGTTGATTTGTAGAAAAATAAAAAAATTGCTTAGATAGCACATAAAAAACGCTATGAAAGTTGATTTGAAGAAAAATAAAAAAAGTGCTTAGATTGCTTTTGAAAAGTGCTATCTAAGTTCGTGAGCTTACGTAGCGCATAATAAGCGCTATGTAAGTTGATTTGTAGAAAAAAAAGTGCTTACATAGCGCTTTTTAAAAGTGCTATCTAAGTTCTAGAGCTTACGTAGCGCATAATAAGCGCTATACTAACTTGCATAGCAGTAGCTTAGATAGCGCTTAAGCTCCAATCTGTACTAGTGCTTATTCATCTCACGGGCAGGTGGCAAGCGTACCACTTTCATTAACTCGCTCGGAGTCGGTCTGAGTTTGGTGAAGACCTACTCCTTGAATGGTTTCCTTTTCCCCTTCTCCATTCTCTCCTCCCTCCTCTAGGTGCTTCCCTTCCTTATACCCTTACCATTTCAATTCGCTTCTTGGCGGATTACCTTAGAGCAGCAGCTTGAACAACCGCGACTTCCGGCTCACCACACCAGTGAATCCACGAATTCGTTCAAACATCCCTCCCATGGTTTTGGGAGTCCTCATCCCAACTTCTCATTTGAATTATCCCGGGGCCAAACCAGCAGAGAAGAGTATGACAAATGATTCTTGGCTGGTGTCAGGGATCTGATCTGAAAAGCTTTGAACCTGTCCATGTAACTCAACAACGATTCTGTCTCCCTTTGTCTAATGTTGCACAAATCTTGCTTTTTAACTGGACAACCTCCCGAATGACTAAAGCGAGATAAAAAATTTTTCCCGAAGTCATTGTAGTTCAAGATAGACCCAACAGGTTGGGATAAAAACTACTCTAGTGCATACGACGTCAACGTGCTAGTCAATGCCTTGCACCTAGTTGCATCATCGTTGGTCAGGAGCGACATTGTCACCTCAAAGTTAGTGATATGATTTCTTGCCCTGGTGCTTCCCTCATAATTCGACACATCTGGCTTTCGGAATTCCGGATCAGGATCTGATTCCCTTATCTTCTTAGAAAAAGGATACAAGTTGGAATCCTTCTCTTCAGTTGCTTCATCATTGGTTTTCCTCAAATCTGCAATTTGTTTGGCTATCTCCGCCTTACATTCCGTTTCTTCCTTCCGCTCCTCCTTCCTCAGAAACCGCGACTTGCTTGGTGCCCTTTCCTTCCGCGACTTTCCCGTAGTGTATGTACTGTCATATTTCGACCCAGAGTCACACTCTGAATCGGAGTATTGATAATAATAAGAATCTTCTCCCTCTCCGAGGACATAGTGAACCCTCCTTCATTTTCTTTCTTCCCCTCTCTCATTGTCATGTCTCGAATTCAACTCCTCCTTATGCTCGCTCACTTTCTCCTTCATTCTTTCATCTCGCCTTCTTCGGCTTCCCTCCTCTTCGCGGTCATTCCTCCTACTGGATGGAGACGGAGCTTTCCACCCTCTTGACTTTCCTTGGGTCACCTCCTCACTACACTCTGCTCTATTGCCTCTACTAGGTTAGGGTATTTTTGATGGTGTCAGCAACATGTCACCTACTATCTCCTTGGGGAGCACCGAAGGCATCTCACCCATCTCCTCCAGCTTTCGATTATTTTTTATCAATTCGAGCAGCAAATCGTTTTGCTGCTTGATATAGAGAGCCTCTTGAGCCCTCGCCGCCTTTTCTGTTGCACCGACATCCTTCTCCTTCTCTTTCTCTGCTCTTCCTTCACCTCTCCTTGAACAAGAAGGTGTTTGATGTCTCCTTCTCGAGGTTCCCGTGTTGAAGGTATCTCGAGATTTTGAGGCAGGGCTTCCAGATTCTTGAGTGGAGTGGGAATCTCCACAACCAATTTTAGGGGTCTAACCATTGAGGTTCATGTAGGGTCCATTTGAACTCTCCAGACACGACAATAACTACCAATCTCCAAGTCACTCCTAATCTGGACTTCTTTAAGATGAAAAAGGCATTTGGTGGAAAAGAACTCCTTCCCGACAATGGAACCAAACTGATGCAACCAGAAAATGAATTATGATGATTGCACCACATGTCGTCTCCTCGTAGGGAAAGCAGGCACGATTGTCCACCTCAGACCTGCATGATGAACACCGTAAGCTAAACCGGGGGCTTTTCCGGCTAAATCCCCTTCGATGTGAGAGTAAGTAACTGTTATGGTAAAAGCTCATACTAGAAATGAAAAGAGCTTGAGAGTAGAATAAAATGGCTTACTTGATTTACAAGATGAAGGTTGTATTTATACCCTCCTCAAATGATAAGGTGATAAGATGATAGGTGATAGGGGATATCATGACACTAAGAGTTGATGTGATCTTTCTGATTAGCTCCCACCAACTTTAACCGACTTTTCCTCGTATTATGGGATTTTGGGGCGTCAGTAGTAGAAACTGTCATTTGTCTCATTTAATGATGTATTTGTGTCAGAGATGGTCTCCCCTTTATTGAGCCACATTTAATGAAGTTCCAGATACCTCTTAGGCGGGATCCCCATCTCGCCTAGATTGAATATCATTGTCGGACTTGTACAAAAACGGGATCTCAGTAGGGTGGGAGATTCCCATCTCGCCTATTATCCACTTTGACCTACGATACATTTGCTTTGTATACCATGACTTGAGTGAGATGACCATCTTGCTATCACCATTGATCTCGCTCCTCTCCCCTTTAGCTCGTCTAGATGGCCCTTTCAAGATGCCTGGTTTTGTAATGGCGGTAAGGTGGTTTGACTGTCAAAGTTGTCTCATACACGTAGGACGTTACTTTATTGCTGAGTTATCCATACTCATACTTTGCTCGACACTTGAATAATATTTTATTTATGCACATCATATCCCTTTCAAAGACGTAGTCAGGATTAACATTTGAATTAGGAGTCAAGATATTAACTGTAAATAATTACAAATGCCAAAATAAAATATATTATAAGTAAATATTAAACAGCGTCTGTTACAGCACCACAACTAACAAGACCCAAGAGACTTGGTCAACTACCAAAGTGGGCAAAAGATTATCACATGTGACCCTCCACGTTGAAGTCCTACCCTCCACGTTGAAGTCCTTTGCATCAAGATAGGAGTAATGGTGTTTGTTTACTGTTTCTTAGGGAGTCAGTTATTAGTCCTTTAATTTAGGAGATAGTGTTAGTAGTGCATTAGTGGTCAAGAGTCATGTTTTCTTTTATTTGCATTTCAGTTTGTATATAAGCACCATTATCAATGAAAAGGCCCAAGTGATTTTTTTGGTTTGGCCAATACCTTCTCTTCCCCATTAATTTTCTGGAGCCTAATCCCTTCTCCAATAGGGACGTACTTAACAATTTGGTGCTTTCATCCAGAGGAAAATGCCTCCCAAACCCAACCAATCCAAATTACCCGTTCTATAACAAATTGCTACATTAAGCGAAGTGGTGCAGACTTTGCAAACCCAATCCCATGAAATTCATAATCAAATATCCACTTTACCCACCATCCAGGAAACTTTAACCATGATTCCATCCATGCAAGAAGCCATCACCAAACTCACCTCCATGATGTCTGAAATGCAAACCCAAATGAAAGCTAAGACCCCCACGGTAGAAACCACCCCCATCCAACCATCTGCACGCCCATCTTTTCAAGCTGGGTTTTCATCATCAAATATTCCCACCATCCATCTCCAACACACTAACCCAATGTCCACCATAAAACCCCCCAAGATACGTCTTCCCTCATTTGATGGCACTAATCCGTTGGATTGGATTTTTCAAGCCGATCAATACTTTAACCACTATCAAATTACCCCTGAGCAACGTTTGAGTATGATGCCCTGCTACATGCAAGGGCAAGCCTTAAGTTGGTATAAGTGGATGGTGAATAATAACCAACTTTCTACGTGGCAAGGTTTTGTCAGGTCCTTGGAAATGCGGTTTGGGCCGTCTTCATACGACAACCATAGAGCAGCCATGTTCAAGTTAAAACAATTGGGTACTGTTGATGAATTCCAGGCCCAGTTTGAGAACTTATGTAACCGGGTCGACGGATTGCCAGCTGATGCTATCTTAGATTGTTTTCTCTCGGGACTAAAGCCTGAGATTCAAAATGAGTTGGCTTTGTGGAGACCTCACAACATTTCTATGGCAATCGGGCAAGCCAAATTGGTTGAGGCTAAACTCAGAGATGCCCGCATGCGTCCCTGGGCAAACGCGAGAAATTTTTCTGGCTCAAGTTCGCTTCCAGCCCCACCCCTCAAAATTACTCAACCTGTCATTAATACCCCACTCCTCACAGCACCTCCCAAACCCAATTCCACTCCTCTGTTTCGCAGGCTGAGAGATGCTGAAGCTCGGGACAAAAGGGCTAAAGGCATTTGTTACACATGTGATGAGAAATGGGCGAGGGGACACCAGTGTAAAGCTCCGCAATTTTTATTGATAGCACCGAATGGAGAAGATGGAGAGGATATGAGCATAGAGTGTGAAGGACCGCCCAATGACCAAGAGCTAGCAGTAATGAAGCCGTCAATCCCCACCACACCCATGAGTCCAGTCAATAACCAACCAACTGACAACCTACCACCAGTTGAATTTCAATTGTCCACGGCTGCTTATTTTGGGCTATCAAATTCAAAGACCTTGCGTGTAGCGGGGAACATTCATGGTTATAATTTCTCTATGCTTGTGGATTCGGGAAGTACACATAATATATTGCAACCACGGGTCGCAGAATTTTTAAGGCTACCAATATTGGCGATACCAAGTTTCCCAGTCGTTGTGGGAAATGGAGAGTCCATTGAATGCGAAGGAAAATGCTCTGACGTCCAAGTAAGAATTTATAATCAAAATTTTAAAATTCCATTTTTGGTTTTGCCAATTCAAGGTGCAGATATAGTTCTTGGAATTCAATGGCTTAGCACTCTTGGACATGTTATTGCTGATTTCTCGGTGCCAAGTATGGAGTTTGAGTTTAATGGAAAGCCCATCAAATTAATTGGGGAACCTACGCTGACCATGGCTTCAGCAAGTCAGGTAGGGCGTATGTTTCAGACCGGTGCCGTGATGTCGTTTCATGCAATTCTTCCTGGACCAGGCCACTAAAATGTCAAACCATACCGTTACCCACATTACCAAAAGCATATCATGACCGAATTGATTAAAGACATGTTGAAGGATGGGATAATTCGACCCAGCCGCAGCCCGTACTCTTCTCCGGTGTAGTTGGTTCGAAAGAAGGACGGTACATGGTGGTTTTGTGTCAATTATCGTGCCTTGAATGCAGCGATGGTGAAGGATCGATTCCCCATTCCTACTGTGGATGAATTGTTAGACGAGCTCCATGGCTCAGTAGTGTTCTCGAAGATTGATTTGCGGCCGGGGTACCATCAAATACGAGTAATACCAGAGGATATTCATAAAACGGCATTTAGAACAGTAGATGGACATTATGAATTCGTGGTCATGCCTTTCGGTCTCACAAATGCCCCATCTACATTTCAAGCGGCTATGAATGACGTGTTTCGAGCTTATTTACGAAAATTCGTATTGGTGTTCTTCGATGACATCCTCATTTACAGCAAATCTGCAGAGGAACATGTCTCACATTTAAGGAAAGTGTTCTCTATTTTATTCAAGCATCAATTTTATGCTAAGCTTTCAAAATGTGTCTTTGCTGTTACAATTGTTCAGTATCTTGGTCATATTATTTCATGCGGAAAGGTTAGTGTGGATCCGGAGAAAATCCAAGCAATCACGAATTGGCCCCCACCAGCTAATATATCAGCCCTTAGGGGATTTTTGGGGCTCATAGGGTACTACCGACGTTTTGTGAAATACTATGCAACCCTAGCCTCACCACTCACAGATTTGCTGAAAACTTCCAAATTTGATTGGAATGAAAAAGCAAATGAATCATTTCACACTTTAAAAAGAGCCATGGCCCATTTACCATCCCTCATTCTACCCAATTTCACCATCCCTTTTGAACTAACCACAGATGCCTCAGGAGTGGCAATAGGAGCTGTACTATCTCAAAATGACCATCCCATTGCATTCTTCAGTAAGAAGCTCTCACCAAGACTCCAAGTTGCATCTGATTATGTGAGGGAATTATTTGCATTGACTGAAGGAGTGAAGAAATTTAGACAATATTTACTTGGCAGTAAATTCATTGTGTATACAGACCAACAGAGCTTAAAACATTTATTAACTCAGTCTGTGCAAACTCCAGAGCAGTACAAATGGCTCACTAAACTCATGGGATATGATTATGTGATCGTGTATAAGCCAGGGAAGGAAAACCGAGTCGCTCATGCATTATCGCGTGTCCAGGATCCCCAGTATGCAGCCATCACTGTCCCCACTTTTACTTGGATCAATCAGCTGCGCGAGCACTACAAATCCACCGTAGAGGGAAGAAATTTTCTGCAAACAGTGGCAGACAAAGAGCGTATTGGGTATAACATTAATGATGGTTTACTCTTTTGTCAAGGACGGCTTGAAATTCCAAAAGAAACTAACTTGCAGCTAGTCATTTTAGAAGAATTCCATGCCTCTCCTATTGGAGGCCATTCAGGTGCACGAGCAACATTGGCAAGGATAGCAGCCTCTTTTCATTGGCCAGCAATGGCGAAGCAAGTGCGAGACTTTGTCAGGAAATGTCCAATTTGCCAAACCCATAAGTACTCTACCCAACGACCATACGGACTTCTACAACCACTCCCCATTCCTTCTCAAGTTTGGGAGGAAATCACCATGGATTTCATCACACACTTACCTCCTTCTAATGGGAAAACAGCTATTTGGGTGATCGTGGATCGTCTCACAAAGTTTTCCCATTTCTTGCCACTCCCCACAAAATACAACGCCCCTTATTTAGCCTCCCTCTTCCTTACTGACATTTACAAACTACATGGTTTACCTAAATCTATCACTTTCGACAGAGATCCACTGTTCTTATCACAATTTTGGCAAGAACTGTTCAATCAGATGGGGACAAAACTAAACCATAGCAGTGCCTACCACCCTCAAACTGACGGGCAAACTGAAGTTGTGAATCGCTGCCTCGAAACCTACCTTCGTTGTTTCTGTAGCGAAGAACCAAAGTCTTGGCCACGTTTCCTCCATCTTGCTGAATATTGGTACAATACCAACGAGCATTCAGCCACTGGGATGACACCCTTCAAGGTTCTCTATGGTCGCGATCCACCAACACTGCCATCCTACATCCGGAATTCTTCAAACAATGCCTCCATTGACGTGACCCTCACTCGCAGAAACCAAATCATGCAGCAGCTGAAGGAGAACTTACATGCATCCTGATGGAGAAAATTCCACTGTGTAATAAAAAACCTTGCAAGTGTACAAGTCACCGAAGTAGCAATGTACAATAGAAAGGGTCGAACCACAGAGACTCGTGTGTTTAACAAGTTAATTCAATTGGTGCAGAAAGTAACAAAAAGGGGTTTTTGATTGGGTTTATTAACTAAATTATTAAAGCAAGAAATTAAACTATTTAGCTGAAGAAAACAAGAAAGCAAGAAACAAGGATTTAATCAGATCAAAGGAATTCACGGATTGAATTTCATAATTGTATCCCCTCTATGTTATGATTTTGATAACAAAAAATAACAATCTCATTCAAAGACTCTTTCACGTGATTAAGGGTTGGGACGTTTGGTGTTCGGATTGCAACCCTAATATTTCTATCTTATTGTAAATTCCGGTAGGTCAAAACAACATTCAAGAAACTCATTAAGTCCACAAGAAATAAATGAATCTAGGTTGTCTTGTATTCCGGTAGGTCAACAATCCAACCTAATTGATGAATTAGTGTACTTTAAATAAACCATCCACGGTAGTGCAACAGTCTAAAACATATTAAATAATGATAATTAATTCATCAAATAAGAATGAGAAAGTTTGGAAGAATTAAAACTTAAATTAGCATAGAGGTTTCACAATTATTACATCCAATCCATGAATCAATTACTTAGCTACTCATAATAAAAATAAAAATTACAGAATTAAAATAAAACATAAAACCTGAATCGAAACGGGACGGAGGAAGTAATTATTCTTCCCTACTCTCTATAGTGCACGGCTTAATCCCCTCCTCCTTTCAAGAATAGTGTTGCCTTTCCTATTTATAATTATAAAAGTCCTAGGTTTAATTACAAACGTGGGACAGCCTTTCACAAAGCCCAGTTCGCCAGGCCCAAACCGTCCAAAACCGACTCGTTCTCACGAATCGTGACACATCCCCCAAGTCGTTCTCATTGAAAACATCATTTTATTTTATTTTTGCATTTTTCCCTTGGCCGCCTGGCCCAGCTTGGCTCATGCAGTGGCCCATGCAGTTGCCGGCCAAACTCCTGCCTTGGCCACAATTTTAGGAAAGCCTTGGCCGCATCCTGCCTTAGTTTTGCTTTAATACTCGTTTCGTTCCGCAATTTTGCCGTCGCACTTTGACCAATATAATGAATTCCGTTGCACTTCGCTCTTTGAGATTTTATTTTTAACTTTAACCCACGAATTTTTATAAATCAAATTTCCTCCAAAATTTCCATATTTCCTGTTTGGTCCCTGAATTTCCAATAAATTACAACTTGGCCCTTGAACTTTCAAAGTGGGTACAAATCCTCCGTTTTCAGCATTGTTGCACTTCAGTCCCTGAACTATCAAAACACTAACAAAATACATTAAATTCTCAAGGTTTCGAACAGAAAATAAGCTTAGAAACATATCTTTTGGATGGGTAAAACCACATCCATCAAATACCCCCAAACTTACCTTTTGCTCGTCCTCGAGTAAAACAAAACAAAACTACTCTAACAAATAAAAACAATCAACAGAAAATATTTTTGATATGTTCTCAATATATACAAGGTTGTCGGCCAATCAAGTCTCAGATTCTCACTTAAATATGCTAAACGAGTGCCAATAAGAATATGCAATTACAAATACATTAATGCATCTAACCCACAATTTTCCACCTCGACCTGAATGATGAATGAAATATGAGAGATCATGATCAATAAGATAAGATTGTTTATAGGTTCACTAAAACATGCCCTACATCACAGATAACAATACAATTTACAAGGATACTCATATGCACGATTACGCACTTGTCAACCCGATTACTCAATATTGAATACGAATTATGGCCTTAGGTTAAGTCCACAACAATTGTGGGGCTAGGTTCACAGGTACAAACGAAGGAATGGACATACAAACACAAGAATGTGAAACTAAAAGCCTTCCATTGCATAATACTCCTTCCGAAATTTCAGCTTTTCCGCTCACCTTTGTTTTCCCAATGCTTCAACCCCCAAACTAGAACTTTGTTCATACTTTATACAATTGGGGTTGAAAGCATTCCCTCTCTCAAAATAGGTCACTAATCAAATATACTTCACATAATTAGGGGGCAAGCTGTTTCTTTTCTTTTCCTTTCTTTTCATTTTTTTTTACTTTTTTTTTTTACATCCTTTTTTTTTTCTTACCCCCTTTTATACAATATACATCATATTCCCAACTTTTGACCATGATCTCACACATTTCCTTAAATTCCCAATGTAACCCCCAAACTGATTGTTTCTAATTCCACATTCTTGCAAAGGTAGGATAAACATATTCTAGGTGTCAAGGGTTAGGGAGTAGGCATCAAATGAAGGAGAATGGTGGTCTAGATGTTCCATTCTTTCTAAACAGACTCAAAAACGGGATCAAGTGACAATTCATATATAGACAGTGACGAGAAAGTCGAAGGCTTACAAGAGGGTTGTAAAAGAAATAAAAGCCATAAATATCAAGTAATCTATTGATTTGTTATTGACAAGCGTGCAATCATGTTCTAGGAGCCCCGAGAATGTCAAAGTGAACCCATAAAATAAAGGACACCTAAATTAATGACCATGATCAATAAATATAATGGAAGTGAATGGTGGTGCAATTATGTTTTACATGTATTAATGCAATTCTAATAAACAAATTCAAATTGGCACAAATTTAGCAAAACTTAATCAAAAACCCTCAAATCATCACGGACATTGGCCAACTTCCAAACATATAATGAGAACAAAATTTTTAAATTTTTCTATTTTTTTTTGGAGGGTGACACTATATACACTCCCCTATAAACCCACAAACTCAAAGAGATATCTACCCCCAAACTCAAAACATGCTATGTCCTCATAGCGAAGAGAACAAAAATATGCCTCGGGTTCAAAGGCCGATATGACACGACAAAGGAAATAAATAAAACAATAAAAACGTACCTACTTGGGTTGCCTCTCAATTAGCGCCTTTGGTTAAGGTCGTTAGCCCGACCGTTGCTCGCGTTTGGACTTTACCTTCCGTCCTTTGGCCCACTTCACTGTCTCGTGGGTCTTAATCTTCAGTTCATGCCCCTTGTAAATTCCTCGAGCTTTGATGTTGTTTGGTGCCCAATGGAATTTTTGACGTTTCAACTTCTTGGGCTTCTTTTTTTTTCAAACTCTCGCCACTTTCTTCACCCTCAAAAACAGGGGGAGGTACAAGAATGATTTCCAATTTTTTTACATTTCCAAGGAGATGGATAGGATTTTCACTATGGCCACATTCATTAGCCTTATCAGATATGAGCGCACCACCTTGCATCGAATCATTGACCCACCCTTCACCACCATACAAAGCCAACTCAGGCTCCTCACTGGCTTGTTCATACCTTGTCTTCTCTAAATTCTCTACATCCTCCCTCTCTATACACCCACTTGCACTAACACAAAGTGATTCATCCTTAGAGTCATCATTGGGGATTTCATAGACAAAATTCCCCTTTGATTTCTTCGTGAGTTGCTTTTGTTCTAGTGGTGGTAATTGAAAAGCTGAATCATAAACACACTCTTCCCCATCATCATTCGTATACCAAACTAGGGTTGAAGGTGTCTCTTCAGAATATCAGCTAACAACAGGAGTATGTACCAGATCGGTGTGAGAAGAAGAATGTACCTCATAGCTTATGGAACTCTCATCTCGAAGCATGGTGATTGACTCAACATGATCAGGCTGAATTAGACTTGAATCAGATTCTTGCTTCCTCAATGCCTTCAATATTGTGTCAATGTGTCCATCTATCTTACTCAAAACTGCTTCGGTCTGTTTCTCTTGTTCCATTCTCTGCTCTTTAATCTCTTCCAATTGTTCCTCCCAATATTGCTTTTGAGGTGGCGGAGGTGATGGGTCATAGTACATTGGCTCTCGCTCATTCCACGTCATGTTTGAATAATTTTTCCACCCTTGGTTATACGAGTTGGGAGGAATACCATACGGAGGTTGCCATGACTGAAAATAATTTCTTTCTTGTACCTGTGGATAATATTCAGAAAAATATGTCCTAGAGGGACAAGCATTAGTAGCATGAATATAAGACCCACAATTTTGACCCGACTCATACATGCTATAATTATTCATTTTATGCATTCTTGAGTCCCAAAAAATAACAATAAAAATAATAAAAGAAAATTATGTACACTAAAATAAATAAATAAATAAAATAAATTATTTACACTACCTAAATTAACTTGTTAAAACACAACAAGTCCCCGGCAACGGCGCCAAAAACTTGATGGAGAAAATTCCACTGTGTAATAAAAAACCTTGCAAGTGTACAAGTCACCGAAGTAGCAATGTACAATAGTAAGGGTCGAACCACAGAGACTCGTGTGTTTAACAAATTAATTCAAATGGTGCAGAAAGTAACAAAAAGGGGTTTTTGATTGGGTTTATTAACTAAATTATTAAAGCAAGAAATTAAACTACTTAACTGAAGAAAACAAGAAAGCAAGAAACAAGGATTTAATCAGATCAAAGGAATTCACGGATTGGATTTCATAATTGTATCCCCTCTATGCTATGATTTTGATAACAAAAAATAACAATCTCATTCAAAGACTCTTTCACGTGATTAAGGGTTGGGACGTTTGGTGTTCGGATTGCAACCCTAATATTTCTATCTTATTGTAAATTCCGGTAGGTCAAAATTACATTCAAGAAACTCATTAAGTCCACAAGAAATAAATGAATCTAGGTTGTCTTGTATTCCGATAGGTCAACAATCCAACCTAATTGATGAATTAGTGTACTTTAAATAAACCGGCCACGTTAGTGCAACAGTCTAAAACATATTAAATAATGATAATTAATTCATCAAATAAGAATGAGAAAGTTTGGAAGAATTAAAACTTAAATTAGCATAGAGGTTTCACAATTATTACATCCAATCCATGAATCAATTACTTAGCTACTCATAATAAAAATAAAAATTACAGAATTAAAATAAAACATAAAACCTGAATCGAAACGGGACGGAGGAAGTAATTATTCTTCCCTACTCTCTACAATGCACGGCTTAATCCCCTCCTCCTTTCAAGAATAGTGTTGCCTTTCCTATTTATAATTATAAAAGTACTAGGTTTAATTACAAATGTGGAACAGCCTTTCACAAAGCCCAATTCGCCAGGCCCAAACCGTCCAAAACCGACTCGTTCTCACGAATCGTGACACATCCCCCAAGTCGTTCTGATTGAAAACAGCATTTTATTTTATTTTTGCATTTTTCCCTTGGCCGCCTGGCCCAGCTTGGCTCATGCAGTGGCCGGCCAAACTCCTGCCTTGGCCACAATTTTAGGAAAGCCTTGGCCGCATCCTGCCTTAGTTTTGCGTTAATAGTCGTTTCGCTCCGCAATTTTGCCGTCGCACTTTGACCACTATAATGAATTCCGTTGCACTTCGCTCTTTGAGATATTATTTTTAAATTTAACCCACGAATTTTTATAAATCAAATTTCCTCCAAAATTTCCATATTTCCTGTTTGGTCCCTGAATTTCCAATAAATTACAACTTAGCCCTTGAACTCCAAAGTGGGTACAAATCCTCCGTTTTCAGCATTGTTGCACTTCAGTCCCTGAACTATCAAAACACTAACAAAATACATTAAATTCTCAAGGTTTCGAACAGAAAATAAGCTTAGAAACATATCTTTTGGATGGATAAAACCACATCCATCACATCCCGCCAATTAATGGCTCGATCAGCAAATAAGAAGCGAATGGAAATGAGTTTTAATGACGGAGATATGGTCTATGTGAAACTTCAGCCCTACCGACAAACATTTGTTCAATGACGACCCTCTCAGAAGTTAGCGCCCAGATTTTTCGGGCCATTTCAAGTGGTACGTCGCATTGGAGCTGTGGCGTATGAAATTGATCTTCCCCCGGAATCTCGTATACATCAGACATTTCATGTTTCCCGCCTACGCCGCTGTAACGAGATGCCAGCCAAAATCACTTTACCTTTACCTGAAGTAGATGATGAACACATGCCTCTTGTTGTTCCCGAAAGAATTTTGGATAATCTTACCATCTGGGTAAATAAAAAGGAGAAAAGGCAAGCTTTGATTCGATGGACGTCTTCCACTCCAGGCAGTGACACGTGGGAAGATTGGGATGATATAACCAAATTGCACCCGTATTTACTCAACAATCCAGCTAAAAATGAGGTTTCAAATACGGAGAAAGGCAACTTGACCAGCACATCAGATGATTCTTTAAGCCTTGAGGACAAGGCTAATTTTAAAGGGGAGGGTAATGTTATAGCACCACAACAAACAAGACCCAAGAGACTTGGTCAACTACCAAAGTGGGCAAAAGATTATCACATGTGACCCTCCACGTTGAAGTCCTTTGCATCAAGATAGGAGTAATGGTGTTTGATGATGCCAAAATCGTCAAAACAGCCCAAATCCAAGCGATGATTGCTCCGGTGATTGCACGGCCTGAAAATAAGAGAAAACACGTAAACTAAGCCGGGGCGGATCCGGCTAAAGGCCCTCCGGCGTGAGAGTAAGTTCACGGTTGATATTAGAGAAATCAAATTGACAGAGTTTCTCCAATGTAAAAAGTAACGTACCCAATAATGAGTCATGGGGCTTGTATTTATAGGAATGGATAGATAGAATCCATGTTGGAATGAACTTGTAAATAGATAAGATATAATTCTAATAGAATTATATATGTTAAGGAGTCATTGTTTGACTTGAATTGATGTTGACAAGTATAATCCTGATTGGATCATGGCTGTATAATCCTTGTTGAATAAGGATTGTATGTTCTGGTAACCGGAACGCCGAGGAACACAAATGTTTTACCTCGGTCTTAACAAATAGACCGAGGTAAATGATTCTGCTTCCTCGTCATTTGGAGATTGGCCGGTACGGTGATATGCCGAGGTAAATGATTTAGTTTCCTCGTCATGGTGGAAAATGCCGAGGTAAGAACTTTAGTTTCCTCGTCTCTTGCTGCATACCGGCCCAAACATGTTGTTATAAGGCTGAGATAAACGCTCCTTCATATGAGGAAGACCCTACTCGGCCCTGATACTTGGTTATTTAGATAATATTCATGGCCCAATTCAATTAGGCCCAGCTTGAGCAAACCCATATTCGTATCTCGGTTTATACTGTTCAGTGGCCCCCGACTTTCTAGCTCGGATTAGGACGAGCAGAAAGTCATCTCGTTCTCATCATATGGATGGAATACGAAAGGTTTTGACACGTGTCCTCGGTGTCGCTTCATATAACTGACGGTTGCCATTCTGGGGCCCCCCAGTCTTGTCACGCCTTGAAACCGTCAATTCGCATTTAATTCTTGGGGCGCCCGACCCGGAATGTTTACTTTACCCATGAGTTTAACCCGATTGAAGGGTATAAAAAGCTAAATCCTTCTCATTTTACTCTTTACAAACCCCAAATACTCGAGAGCAACTACCAAGGTTCAGGCGACAGTAATTCCGGCGACCTTGATCTTGTTCGACCCAGTTTCCGGCGAGCTAGCTTTTTGTTGTGATTCCATCAACCTCTCCAAACTCAGGTATGAAATTTATCCCCTTTTGTGCATTTTGAATCTGATTTCCATCTTCTTAGGGTTTGTTGGGAAGAATCTTGAACACACCAAGAACTGGCAAACCTCCATTGTTAAAGAATGAAGCTTTTCTTCATCAATTCAAAAAACTTCAAACTTTTTGATTTTCATTGTATTTTATATGGACTTTCTTGAATATTGAATGAACTCCCCCTTTTATTTTTGATTCCCCTTAGAAATGGCTCGATCTTGGGACCATTCTCCCCGATTCCGTTATGGATATCATACTGGAAATTTGAGGGTCTATCGTAGAGAGAGAGGTCCATGGTTGATGCTCACTGATGATGTAAGCAAGCGGTTAAGAGGTTATGGTCGAACTCGTCTATTCCTCCAATACCCCGACTCCACAAGAATAGATAGGATTGAGTCTGGTTCACCCAACATTATAGTTTTTGAGGATAGGGTGAGATGATGGAGCACATCGATTTGTTCTACCCGGCCTCGATCGCGAAATGCGTGAGCGCTGAGAGGTACGGCTCCCTCCTCGGCCTTATTAAATGACGAGGAGGGGAATCTCCCTTCGCCGTCCTAAATCAGTCATGGACGAGGTCACTAATTTTGTCTCCTCGTCTTTATGCAGATATGACGGGAAGAGAAGGAGAACCCTCCTCGTCTACTCAGATAGTTGATGCTTTCATGGATGAAGCACAAACTGATGGCCGTTTGGCCCGAAGAAGAGGAGGCCGAGGACGAGGAGGCCAAGGATTAGGACAAAGGCAAGAGAGGACCCCAAGAGCCGGGGATCCCATGCTGGAAAAGCTATACTCCAAGTACGGGGTAGACAAAGCTGAGTACAGGCTAACTTATATGGGCCACATGGAGCTGAAGACAAAAAAGGAAGAGGACGACTTTTACTATAACCAAGACTTTGTCCACTTCTACTTCAAACAATTCCAACAAGGACTTCGTCTTCCACTGGATCCTTTCATCTGCGAATTTCTGGACGACGTGAGGGCGGTGCCGGCCATGCTAGGAGCCAATGGTACCCGGGTCCTTGTCAGCTTCATCATCCTTTGCCGTAGCTTAGGGTATGAGCCAACCATGGGAGCCTTTAGGCATTTCTACCATGTCCAATTTGTCAAGGAGAGCTGGCTCCTCGTCATCAAGAGTGCGTCTAAGAAACCAAAGTTGCTCCTCCCAATGTCTAGCAAAGTTGCTGGTTGGGATAACCACGTTATTAGGGTGGAGAGCCGCCAAGGATGGGAGTTCCAGTCTCCTTGTAAAGGTCCAACTTCTTCGTTCCCCGTCCAACAATATGAATGGACCAAGGACTTGATTAAACACCTAGAAGAATTTGCCGAGGTGGGAGTCCTCGATTGGTCAGTGATTGAGTCCTCGGACCATTACTACATTCAAGCGGGTTTAATGCCGGGGAAGAAGGATGGGGTATCTCCCCTTGTCACCGTAAAGAGGGGGAGACGCTTCAATGACTGGACGATTCACCCCGGCTTAGTGTTCCATGAGGATTGCATTACATGCAAGACTGAACGTCCCCGGGACCAATGTTTGAAAGCCGTCGACATAGTTGGACGTAAATGTTTCTTTTTTACTTGGTACTTTTCAAATGCTTGTTACCTCTGCCCGTATTTAACTCTTTCCTCGTCCTTGCAGATCTCACCGCCGAGGAAGAAGAAGCTATAGCCATGGAGAGACTTAGTCCCCAAGAGCTAGTGAAGAGGAAGAGGAGGCTGAGCAAGAAGGCTGCCTTGACAGAAAGGAGGGAGGATGCTAATGCACGTAACCTCGTCCTCAATGTTCAGAATGACCAACCCCTTCCCCTTAAATTGCACGGGGAAGTGAATGCCGAGGAACCGGCGGCTGACAATCAAACCAATCCATCAACTGCAGAGGGGCATAGCCTCCATGTTGATGCCGAGGAAGAGGCGACCGAGGAAACTAACCTCGTCCAAAGGAGATCAGGCTCCAAGAGAACGCCAACCGTTAGCGCCGAGGAGCCTGCGGCTAAAAGGGCAAGCGTCAGTGCAGCCCCCAATGTTGATGCTCCCCCTCCTCTAACCGTCCAAACTATCAAGACTGTTGAGGAGGCCGACGAGCTGGCCAAGAGTATGTCCCTCGGCATTCCCCGTCTTAGGGGACTCCCCCTGTTGGCAAGGGAGGGACCCTTAGTGAGATTGGGCCGAGCTCCTATTCAAAGGGCTATGGACGAGGATGCCTACGAGGCATTCTGTAAAGAGGCTCCCAACGAGGACACCTTGCTCTGCCATAAGGGACTCTTGATTGCCGAGGTAAATGTTAATCCCTTTCTGGGTTATTGTCTTTGATATTGGTTTTGCCTTTCTAATAATGATTTATCTTTCAGTTGGCTTCTGTCACGGCGTACGAGAATGTTCTAGCCAAGAAGAAGACAAGGCGTCTGAATGAGGCTAAGGCAGCTCAAGCAAAGAGCGAAAAAGACAAGTCTTCCTTGGCTAAGCTTTTAGAGGCCAAGGATGCTGAGCTTGCGGCGGCCAAGGCCAAGGTTGAGGCCGAGGTAAAAAGGGCCGAGGAAGAAAAGGCAAAGGCCGAGGAACATCTCCGGCTTAAAAATGAAGAGCTTGCCCAGGCAAAGGCTGATAAGGCCGAGCTTCAGACCAAGGCCGATGAAGCTGAGGCCAAATGCCGGGGATTGGAAGCTACCCTCCCAGCTAGGGAGGAAGAGGCCGTAGCTCGGTTCAAGGAGAGCTCGGCTTTCAAGGAACTGATGATGGCCAGCTCGGCCTTCAGAGAGGCCGTGGACGAGCAAACGGCCACCATGTTTGAAGATGGCTATCTCCATTTGGCCCGGAGCATTTTGGCTGATCCTTCCACCGGTCTGGACATTAATAAGGTTGCCCAGCTAATTTGCAGGGATCAATATGCCGAGGAAGTCAGGGCTCTCCATCACTTGGTCCCCTATTCTGAAAGCAACTTGGAGCTGATGGCTGCCAAGGATGCTCATGCTTGCAGGGAAGTGTGGAGGCCGGCCTCTGTTGTCCCGGCAATATTAAAGACCTGGTGGAGGCGATCCAAGACGCCGAAGAGCCCGAGGACATAGAAGCCGAGGTGGAAGGAGGGACCGAGGAAAATAATGCCTTCACTGAACAAACGGTCCTTCCTCCCCCCGGCACTATCACTGAAGACTGGCTGGACAAGCCTTTTGATGACGTGCACCAATCTTAGGATAGCTTTTTTCCTTTGTTTTTTGTAATAGATGGTAGGGCTTTTGTAATTTTTTTGAATATCAATGAAAATCCTTGTTATGATTCGTGTTATTTCCATTGCTCATATTTTTGTATGCTAGGCCGAGGCACTAGACTTAAGAAGTCAGGATCCAAGGAAGGTTCCTTGCTCCCAGATGTTGGGCAAAGTGGTTAGACCGAGGAAATACTCCTCGGCTTTAACTATGCTCTTTAGTTATTTAGGCCGAGGAGGGTCTCCTTGGCTGTAAAGTGTTGTAATCCTGAATCAGAGTAGACTCATGGTAGGAGGTTTGTCAAGCCATTAGGCCGAGGAAAGTCCTCGGTCTTGGGCTTAGTCTCCTAAGTCAAGGTGGACCCTTGGCCGGAAGTGTTGTAAGCCATCGTGCCAAGGAGGTTCCTTGGTCTTGGGCGCTGGTATCCCGAGTCAAGGTGGACCCTTGACGGGATGTGTTGTAAGCCATCGTGCCAAGGTGGTCCCTTGGTCTTGGCAGTGTGTAAGCCGTCGACGGGGACCCTTGGTCTTGGGCCGTTGGTAAGCCATCGAGGCCCGAGGAGACCGCTTGGTCTTGGGCATTGGTAAGCCATCAGGCCAAGGAGGATCCTTGGTCTTGGCAGTTATTAAGCCATCAGGCCAAGGAAGATCCTTGGTCTTGGCAGTTGTGTAAGCCATCAGGCCAAGGGGGACCCTTGGTCTTGGGCTGTTGTAAGCCATCGAGGCCAAGGAGAGACCTTGGTCTTGGCATTGGTAAGCCATCGAGGCGCGAGACCACTTGGTCTTGGCTGTTGGTAAGCCATCAGGCCAAGGAGGATCCTTGGTCTTGGCAGTTATTAAGCCATCAGGCCAAGGAAGATCCTTGGTCTTGGCAGTTGGGTAAGCCATCGTGCCAAGGGGACCCTTGGTCTTGGCGTGTAAGCCATCGCGGCGGAGACCTCGGGTTCTTGGGCGTGGCTGCAGACGTGCCAAGGAGGATCCTTGGTCTTGGGCATTGTGTATCGGAGAGTCGGAAGTAATGTCCTCATCTTTCGGTGCTGGGGTGAAGAGTTGATAGTTGCTTTATATGTTGGAAGAAACTGCTTTCGTAGAACTGAAATGCGATTACATAGAACTGCAATCCTATCAACTAAAAAGACAAAAAGAAAACAAAAGACCGAAAATAAAAGACAGAAAATAAAGAGCTAATCTATTGCAAAATAAACTAGACTAGTGATAATATTTTCTAAGGTTGTCGGAATGCCACGGATGCTTGAGATCCTTCCCCTCCTTGGTCCTCAATCTGTAGGTCCCTTCTCGGATGACTTGAGTGATGATATAGGGACCTTCCCAATTTGGGGAGAGCTTGTTCTGTTCTGCCTTCCGACCAGTGGCTTCGATCTTTCTAAGTACCCAATCGCCAACTTGGAATACTCTTTTGATGACCCTCTTGTCGTGATATGCCTTGGTCCTTTGCTTGTAATTCACCATCCTCATCTCGCTGCAGCCTAGTCGTTTTTCATCTATCGAGGTCCAGGTCTAGGAGCCTATTGACCTTGTTGACTTGCTCGTCATAATGGGAGTTCCTTACTGTAGGGATGGCCATCTCTGCTGGTGCCATGGCCTCAGAACCGAAGGTTAGTGCGAATGGGGTTTCCCCGGTTGGCCCCCGGGTGGTTGTGCGAACAGCCCATAAAGCTAGCGGAAGTTCGTCCAACCATCTACCCTCGCGACCTTCAAGATTCTTGGTGAGGGAGGTTAGGACCAGGTTGTTGGCGGCTTACGCTGACCGTTGCCTTGGGGTCTGCTGGCGAAGATTTTTCATGGCGTACTTTGACTCTCCCCAATTACATTGTAAATGCCGTGGAGAATTGGAGTCCATGGTCGAAACAATTGTATGTGGAAGGCCAAATCTGCACCAGATGTTGTCATGGACAAAGTTGATCGCGTTCTCTTCCGTTATCTTGGCCAATGCCTTGGCTTCTATCCACTTGGAGAAGTAATCAACAGCTACAATCACGTACTTGCAATTACCACGGGCGGGTGGGAAGGGTCCAATGAGGTCGATCCCCCACATATCAAATGGCCACGTAGGTATTACGAGTGTTTGCTCGATTGCGGAGTAGTCTTGGAATGTCGAGAACCTTTGGCATTTGTCACATCTTCGAACATAGGCGTGCGCGTCTTCCCTTAGGTTTAGCCGGTAGTAACCTAGCGATATGATTTTGTCGCCTAAGGTTACGGCCCTCGGTGTCCGCCGCAAACACCTTCATGTACTTCGCCAGGAGGTTCTCAGTTTCCTTGGGATAGATACACCTTAGCAGGGGCTTCGTGAAAGATCTTCGGTAGAGGACTCCGTTTATCACCACGAATCTTGGAGACCTCTTCTTGATAAGCTTGGCTCGAGCATCATCTTCTGGGAGTTTCTCCTTCTCAATGTATTCGATGTAGTCATCGATCCAGCATCTCTCTTCCTCGTCCGTAAGCATGACTTGTAATCTTTCATACGCGGGTTCCTCGGCATAAACTACATATGGGTTGGTCTCCGAAGGAGACACGTCCATGGTGGCTAGTTTGGAGAGAACGTCTGCGACTTGGTTGTCTTCCCTTCCTATCTGCTTGAGCTCGAAAAATTCCATTTTCTTCGTCATGTCTAGGACCAGGTCTCTATACTTGGCAAGGGTGACATCTTGAGTGTTATATTCTCCCTTTACTTGTTTGACAACAAGCTGGGAGTCACAGAAAGCAGCCACCTTAGTTGCTCCATAGAAGGAGGCCAACTCAATGCCAAATATGAGAGCCTCGTATTCGGCTTGGTTGTTAGAGGCAGGAAACTTGAAGCGGATGGCATCTTGTATAGTATATTCTCCTTCTGGGCTTGCTAGTACAACTCCGGCTCCGCTTCTTTCCTTGGTAGCTGATCCGTCCGTATACAGGATCCAACAGTTGGATGGGAGTTCAATGGGAGAGTCTTTTTCCTCCTGCGCGTTTTGCTTCCGGGAGGTGGGGAGATGCTCACCCATAAAGGCAGTCTCGACCATGAAGTCAACCAAAGGCTGTGCTAAGAGGGTCTTCCTTGGTTGGTAAGTGATATCAAACTCCGTTAGAGCGATTGACCAATTAAGGAGACGTCCCGAGCCGTCCAACTTGTGAAGGATTTTCTTCAATGGTTCGTTGGTGTAGACGGTGATAGGATGTGCAGAAAAATATGCACGCAGCTGTAAGTGCTCCAATTTGAATTGGTAGCTTTTTCGTTAGAAAGTTAACGAAAGTTTTAACATTTCTAACATTCCTAACAAACCCTAACCTTTCTAACAAAGTGAGGGTAAAGTGGGCATTGCCACTTAAGGATAAGCCTAGAAAAGAATCTCAAAAAAGCCAAAAAACCAAAGATAGAAAGCTTTGGAACAAAAAGCTGGTGATTAATTTGAATTTTGAAAAGATTTTCTTCCTGTCCAAAGCCTGGAGCCGTAATTAATGAACGAGTGCACGCCGACGATACCCTCCGCGCGGACATGATTGAGGATTTCAGAGGGCTATAAATTGAACCCTCCTCTCTCGGTTTACACAACACAATTTGATCATAGCAACGAAGTTACGGCGAAATATAGAGAGAGAAAACGGTGGGAATCCCTTGATTGCCACCATTTTCTCTTGAATCTTTCCCAATCTCACTCCAAACACAAATCCAAACATCCCACCTTGATACTCCTCAAGCCAAACACCAAATCTTGATACTCCTCAAGTCAAATTCCAAGCCTAGGAAGATAGGGTGTCACCGTTGGTAAAGCCCTCCTTCTCAAAACCCTAAAATTCACTTTTGACTTCTTGTTCATCTTGTTCTTCTTACTTGGATCTACTTGATGTTTAGTTTAACTTGAGTTTTGACCCAAGATGGTCATCTTGAAGTTCATCTTCATGAATGACCATCTCAAATGGTCTATATTTTAAATCTCTAAATCGATTTTTTCTCTTTAATTTCATTTCTACAAAATATCCCCTTTCCCTTTGCAAAGGACATGTTTAAACCCCATAAATTCCCCAAGGATGACTTGAATATGATAACCACTCAATAAAAAGTAGTGGTATCAAGTCTAGGGATGAAAATGGGGTGAACATAGATGCAAATCCCCCAAAAATCACATTTTCCCTCAAGAACATCTTGCTGTCCAGTAGCATTGTTCTGAGACCTCAGTCCATTTTCTTATTTTTTGGACCCAGTAAAACTTGGAATTGGATGTTGACTACAAAACACTTTTTGTATAAAACATCCATATCTTTCCATACATATTTTTTGAGTAAGTAAAACTCCTTTTTTCAATTTTTCTTTTAGAGGCTAGTTCATCAGCTTCTGGAAATTCAGATTTCACATCTGAGATTTCCAGAAGGTTTTGACCCCTCAAATTACTTCCAAAATGGAAAGTTTCTTTGCAGAAACCCTATTTAGGGTGTTTTAAGCCACTTTTATTCTCGGACTTTCCCCAGATTCTGAGGTTTTGAAGCCTTTAAGTCCATTTCAAAGTCAAGGGTCAACTGCCTTCTTTCATTCTGGCAGAATTGCTTTTCAAATCCAAAAATCTTTTGAGTGCCAAGACTCAACCCAAAAATTCTCCAAAAAATCATGGGATCAGTTTAAAGTCTTAAAAAGAGATCCCAATTTTCACTTTTCCCAGTTTCAAATTATTTTGGTCAAAACACACACACACACACACACACACAATAAAAGGATTTCAAATGTTTGGAAGACTCGTTTTGCGAGGCGCGTCGGGTGCACACTAACGTCCTTCCCGACGCGTAACATGACCTCCGAACCTAAATCTCTGATCTCGGGCTTTTTTCAAAGTTTTGGCCCTCAAAATTAAAATGGCGTGGCGACTCCGTTTGATTTCAAAAATCGGGTACATCACAGTGGCGACTCCGCTGGGGACTTTAAGCTTTTTCTAAAAAAAAAATGATATTTGGTATATTGGTGGAAACCATTAAACTTCCCGTTATCGCCTCCTAACACGAGTCGGGGATAAATTGTGGTCTAACAATCCCACGTACCGGTATCATTATTTTCAAAAAAAAAAGAAAAGCTTTTGAGGGTCAAGCTTCCGTCTCAACATTTGAAAATCCTTTGCTTTGTGTGTGTTGATTTTTGCACAGTTTTCGTGTTTGTTTTTGGCCGCCTCGGAAAAGTCAAAATTTTGACTGTCGGAATAATGTCCCTAACTGTCGGAATTTTTGTGCTTATGTGCTTATGTGTTCATAAAATTTTCAAAAAAAAAAATTTTCAAAAAAAAAAAATTCAAAAAAAAAAATCATGCATCATGCCTTTTTAAGACACATAAAAAAATCTCTATTTTACTCAGAAAAAGAATATAGACTGCTTGCACACTACGCGCACGTGACCGTACACTGCACACTACGTCCTTAACCCGGGGAAATCCTTGTCGCGGTCCGTTTGGTCTTATTACGCCTCTCGGATGAGCACAGGACTACCCAAACATCCCATGGAGCCTCGTGTCGACCATGCACTTGTCCGTGACACACTTTGTCAGAGACCCGGTTGGTTTTTAGTAAATTACTGTGTCATGCCACATACGTGTATAGACCTTTCCTTTCAAGCCTTTGTCGGCATACCGACTCAATATCTTTCGGGGACCCTAATCGGTCGAAGTTACGCCGGTTTTCCGCCGCGGACTTTGACCAAGATATTGGCCGGCGCCTTGACTTCGGCTCGGCGCACAAATTATACACGGACTCCCGGCATTGACCTTTGAGTCATCAAGGATTAATGAATATTCCATGCCTAATTACGGCTTAGCGGCGACAAGTCAAGATCAATTGTGGACGCTTATCGGTCAAATCGTGCCGAGCCTTTCGTCGAGCCCTCGGACATGATCTTGACTTTTGACGTCGGCTTTGTCCGTAATTTACATCGAATGCTCGTTAAGACTCGATTACCACGCCAGACTTTTAGGATCGTTTTTCTTTCGGTCGGTGGGACCCGCTTGCCCTATAGGACCCTCGCCGGGCATCCACCGGGAGGTCGAAATACGGGTGGAATACGAGGGCTTATAGACGTAGTGACGGGGCCCGGCGATCCGAGAATCGAGTAGTTCGAAAAAAAAAGAAGAGCAATCTTTTCCAACCGATTAGGTTAATAAAACGTGTTTTAAGTAAACATGAACAAATAAGCGCATGTTGCATGAGCCTAAGAGCCCAAACACCTACCCTCCTTCAATTCCCGCCATCGAACCCTCGTGTCTTTCCCCCGCGGCTCCGCGTAAAGCTTGGTTTCGGGCACGGGTCACCGTTTAATCGGTTGGGAAGAGTCGAGTGCCTCATCGGCTTCGCCGTTTGTTTCAACTCCGGGTTTCGAATGTGCATCGGCAGTAACGAGGGGGACAACGTCACTCAGCCTCCGGGACTCCTCGGAGACGAACGGCAATGGAATCGGTTAGCGAACGAGATGAGAATGCGACGGGAAGCTCTGTTGAATAGCCTTATGGAGGCTATTAAGAGCCATGGTTTGGCCGCCAGCCTCAATCCCGATGGCACCTTCACTGTGGAAGAAGAGGATGACCCCAATCCCAATCTCGGTCGCCCCGATTACTCCAGGATGCCACCACCAACCTCCTTCGGTGCTACCGAGAACACATGTTCCTCAATCTGCTGAGTCGGACCACTTGGATCCATGCGGCTGATGGGACGAATCGGTTCACGGCTCCTCGGTGGGGGCAAAGTCGGTACGGAATGTCCTCTCATGGTTGGGGATACCTCGGAATGCCACGGCGGTGGAATCCCACCTCGGTTCGGAACCGATCAATCCGGACCTTCACATCAACGGCCACAATTTGGAATGCCGCCACAATGCGGTTCGGGCCACGATCAGAGCCTCCTCGAGAATGAGTGCTTGGTTCGGTTGCTCCTCACGGCTTTCACAAATCCATTCACTCGGACTTCTATGGGTTATCAAGCCTTCATCCGGTTTCATCCGAATCACCGGGACCACAGTATCCTCTCGGTTATGCATCCTCGCCACAACCGGCCATGCAATTCAACAACCGGGGACGGCGGCCCGCACTTAAGCCTACTTATGGGCCTCACTCCGAAAATCCAAGCCATATGGCTACCTCGAATCTGCCTCCATCTTCTCTGCCGATTGGAAGCCAACGGCAAGTCATTGGGTTCTATCCTTTTGCCCGGCTCCTACCTACACTCCCCGGGGTAATTTGGGCCAGGACGAGGTTTTCACCTATGCTCAGGGATATGGTATTCCTTCCACCAATGCACCACCAACAACTAGTCCTCTTCCTAGCTCAAATATCGGCTCGGGAATTCCCGCTCCGCCTTTGGATCCCCAATTGGCTTGGTTTATGGAGCAACACAAGGAAATGAAAGCACGGATTCTTGAATTGACCGCCAAAAAGAACACTTGCTCTTCGGCCTACGAGATCCCGACTCGATTGTCCCCCTGCCTCACAAGTTTGTGATGCCCGCTCTGGAATTGTTTGACGGGAGTGCATGCCCTAAAACTCACTTGGACACCTATACTTTGGCAATGAAGGCTAAGGGATGCACAAACCGGCGGTTAGCCGATTACTTTAGTCTCTCTTTGAAGTCGGGGGCTTTGAAATGGTTTTTCCGATTGCGGCTGAAGCTAGGGCTACTTGGGAACAAATTACCGGTACTTTCACGAGATAAGTATAAAGCCAACTTGGAGTGGGAGACAAACGAGTTGACACCAAACAACGATGCGGCGCCACTAATGAGAATATTGGGGATTTCTATAAGAGATGGAACTTAAAGCTCGGTGAAATGGCCATTCCTCCCTCGACGAGGAGCGATTAGACATCTTTCGGTCATGCTTGAAGCCGCGTTTGAGAGCTTCCCTCGGCCACTTCCCTACGGCGACTTGCGTGCAATGGTTAATTCGGGGCTAAGTTTGAAAAGGCTTACAATCGGCGGCCCGGCTGCTGCACACGCCTACGGATATCGGGCTCCTCCCTCCAAAACTACTCTCACTTTCGCTAAAGGCAAAGAGGCGATCGGCTACGCGGGACGGGGCGTAACAATGCCACTTCCTTTGTTCCCAAGAAGCTGATGCATCCGGATCCGGCTCCAAGACTTGAGAAACTTTGGGATGCCTTTGAGTGATATCTTGAGGTTTGGTGAGAGAAGGTTTGCTCCGGCCTTTGGAAAATTATCGGCCTAGAAACCCCAGCGCTCCTTTGGATACCTCCAAGCATTGTGCCTTTCATCGGCACCATGGGCACTGACGGATGATTGCGTCCCCCTGAAAAAGGCCATCCGAGGGTTGATTGAGCAAGGGAGGTTAGAGATGCTGAAGGACCTAATACTATCAATAACCCGCTCCCTAACAACATGAGTGTCAACATGATCGAGTTTGGTGGTTCAAGCCTTGTGGGCACGATGGAGTTTGACTCGTCCCTTTGCAAGGTCAATGAACCGGTCATCGCGAGCAATGAAGATGGTTGGATTGAGCAAAAAGTTGCCAAGGAAATCTGATGGAAAGGTGCAATAGCTCCGTCTCCGGCGTCGAAGAATAGATGCATGGTTCAACGCTGAAAGAGCGGCTAGGCTGGGGGCTACCTATCTTTAAAATAGTCTTTTGAGTCAACCTTCGTAGGTTCTAGTACTTTTCTTTCACCTAAGTCCTTCTGGACATTTGTCGTTGTAGTCCATTTTGGACATAGTGGTTAAGTGTCTAATTTTTAATATAAGTCTTTTTCTTTTCTTGCTAGACTCGAGACATCACTTGCGCACCCACGTTACACTTAATTGAAATGGTTTTATCCAAAATGATCACTTGTCTTTGCTCAACCACTAATTCTTCGAAAATGATTAATATTTAAACTAATCGGAGTGAGAAAATCAATTGATATCCTTCCCAAATTGGGGCTTACCAACTCCCCATCTTGCATCTCATATGCTCACATCCCTTTCATCATCATCATCTCGTTGCTCGATGAATTTGCATGGATCTTTTCTCATATAAAGCTTAAGCAAGCAATGAAGACTTAATCTCGTTTAGGTCATCCGGTAGGGATTGCGGTTGAAACCTTTCACCCATAGGAAAGCCATTACCTCACCCTTACTAAACACTACCCTCTCATTTCAAGATCGGCGTGTTTTGAAACCCGGTTTAGCCATCATTTTTGCTCCATACTGAGAGAAAGTCCAAGCGAGCCCGAGAAGTTAGCTTCGAGAATCGGCGATGCGCAAATTATCTCAAGCCATGAAGGAAGGACAAAGATAATCCTCAACTCCTCGGGAAGCTTTCCAAGTCAAAAAAAAAAAAACAAAAAAAACAAAAAAAAAAAAACAAAAAAAAAAACAAAAAAAGAAACAAAAAAAAAGAAGGATCTTAAAATCCTTACAATCTCGGATATAATTCCAAGCTCCTCAGGAAGCCTTCCAAAAAAAAGAAGAAGAACTCAAAAATCCCCGACTTCTCGAAGAAGCTCTCCAATGTTCAAAAAAGAACCCAAAACCTCCGAGGTTCACAAAAGTTCTCAATAGCTTGGACTTCTTCTTATCATTACCTTAAACCAATCCCTAAGCCATCCTCTCGCTTTTAGAGGATATCACCATTTCCTTAACCAATCCCAAGCCATCCTCTCAATTTTAGAGGATATTCCCTTGCCTTTGGCCAAAGTCAAAAATTTGACCTCTCATTCTTGGAGGCAATCAATCTTCCTCGCCATAGATTTCCCAAACACATCCCCGCGAGCCAACCTCTCATCTTTAGAGGTTCGAGTCGATAAAAGGCCTAGCCGACCTCTCATCTCAAGAGGTCATAATCTCCCAAATCACCCGATGGCCGATCGAAGCCCGGAAACCCAACTACAGTCCCTATCGGATAGCAGTTTCATTCTAATATCCTCGATGTCAGGATCAAATTAATGCTTCATTGCTTGCTTAAATTGGAATCTAATCCATCTTGGTCCAAAATTACCAATCAAAGATTGTGCAAATTCAACCCTTCCCTTCATGTGAGCATATTTCATTTCTCCTCACAAACACTTGCCGTGGATGTCCCAGGGCTTCGCATCCGTGTCTTTCATGGACACTCTAAGGGGATATGTTATTCAATCCTCCAAATCCTCAAAATCCCCAAAGGTCCTCGGACCCTCGAATTTCAACATTCATTCTCTTTTCATTCGGGATAGGCCCGAACTACGGCGACTGAGGCTCTTCATAATGGAGGGAACGTAGGCAACCGAAATGGTCCAGGTCGAAATCACAAACAAATCTCAAAAAAAAAAAAAAATCCGGTCTCATCGAGGATCGTCCCTATACACTTTCCGCCCTTCAAGCTTGATCCTCGATATCGGTTGGTTTTCTCCTTGTGATTAATCAAAATATTTGTTCATATCGAGATTTAGGGATTGAATAACCCGAACATTAACAAAGGGTTTTAAGCGGCCTTGTGATCATCATGAATAAGACAAGTTTTCAAGTGTCTCGACAAGTCTTCTCTCTCTCCATCATAGGGAAATAGAGCCAAACCTTTGTCTTTACGTATGCGGGGGCTTCCATACACTTTTCCACACCTTGTGATGCTTATACTCTCTCAAAGAGTCAAACCAAAAGCGAGAGTGTCATACACAAATTCGGGAGACATTCCCATCTTTCAAAAGATATGCCCCTGCACGTAAACATTTACGAGTCTTGTCCGATGGCTTGGTTGACTAAGGTGCGAAAAGATGGGTTCCCCCTCTGTAAGACTACTCTGAATTTCTTCATGCTTTGGGGCTTGCTAAGCGGTTCTCCCGGGTTCTCCTGTAGCGGCTCTTCAAGGCTGGGGCTTATATAGTCATCTTTGGGTCCACGTTGGGTTCTTCGCACGAGATAGACTCGCCAAATCGCTTCTTCAAAATCTGGACTTTGCCTACTCGGGATCCGGGGCTTTGTCAAGATGGTCTTTTGGACCCGAATTTTATCAAGTCGCAAGAAAGAATTTCGGCTTGAACTTGGTACACGACGGCTTCCCGTAGCATCGGAATTCAAGATCGGGGTTTCTCCCGGCATTAGCAATTCCATCAAATCATCCTCCGGACAAGGTTTCGGCGAGTCACGGCTCATCCAAATGAAAGAAGCTTCACTCGTATCAACGTTGGCCACTAAAGTGCATCGGCATCGGCTTCAAATGACCAAGAATGAGAGGGAAAGTTTCAATCAAGACCCGGGATCCGAATCCAATCTCATCAAGATTGAGGTCCATGTGATATTCTTGTGACAAAACCTCACCAACAACCGCATTTGTTTAAATCGCGATCAAGGGTTCTCATCCCCACTTGATCAAAATCTGTTCCAAGCGGTCTCCATACCCGTGCATCCCCACTAAAAATCTCCCGAGGGCTCATGTAGCATGCCTGAAAACTTGAGTCAATAGGAATAATCCTAAATCATCGAAGATCATAAATCATAATTTTCTGCCGAAGCTTAGGCTAAGTGCATCTTCGAAAGCAAGTAAATGCATCATCCCATAATCATTTTTGGTTCCATGCATGCATCTGTCATCATGAATGCCATATATGCATCTTCCTCTTCACTAACGAATGCGGGAATTCAAACGTGAAATCAAATCCCCCTTTTTCGGCAAGGATGATCTTCACAGACGACCTCCCAATGAATGAAGACGCCCTCCAACATCTACGAGTTTGGCAAAGACAAGCTCCGGCGTCTGCAACTTGCTAAAGACGACCTCCAATGTCCACAAATGGATGAAAACAGCCCCCAATGAAGACCACCTCCGGTGTCTACAATTCGGTCGAGACGCCAAGTTCTCGAATACAAGTCGGTCGGGGACGCCAAGTTCTCAAAATGCAAATCGGTCGGGGACGCCAAGTTCTCAAATGCAAATCAAATGCCCGGTTGGTCGGAGACGCCAAGTTCTCAAATACAATTCGGTCGGAGACGCCAAGTTCTCCAATACAAATCGGTCGGGGAAGTTCTCAAATACAAATCGGTCGAGAGACGCCAAGTTCTCCAAGGCAAGAAGGTCGGAGACGCCAAGCTCTCCAATACAATGCGGTCGGAGACACCAAGTTCTCAAAAGCAAGAAGTCCCAATGTGAATACAAGCTCGACCACCTCTACAAGGTTGACGATCACCCGGCCAGATGCGGACTCGACCAAACTCCTCCTTCGAGGTCAAAATGCTTCCAAAGACGGCAAATCGTCGGCGAAACCGTCCCACGAACAGCAACTTAACAACTCTTCATCAACATCGGCCGTAGCCTCGGTCCTTCCGGCAGCTACGGGTAAGCACGGCCACGGGTATGAAAGCATATCTTAGTCAACTACTTTTCTAAAAGAACATTATCATCGGATCATAGGGCGACTTCCCAAAACAGTCAAAACCTTAGGGTGACTTCCCAAAAACAGTCAAACCATAGGGCGACTTCCCAAAAATAGTCAGATCATAGGGTGACTTCCCAAAAATAGTCAAACCATAGGGCGACTTCCCAAAAATAGTCAGATCATAGGGCGACTTCCCCAAAATAGTCAAACCATAGGGCGACTTCCCAAAAATAGTCAAACCACAGGGCGACTTCCCAAAAATAGTCAGATCATAGGGCGACTTCCCAAAAATAGTCAGATCATAGGGTGACTTCCCAAAAATAGTCAAACCATAGGGCGACTTCCCAAAAATAGTCAGATCATAGGGCGACTTCCCCAAAACAGTCAAACCATAGGGCGACTTCCCAAAAATAGTCAAACCACAGGGTGACTTCCCAAAAATAGTCAGATCATAGGGCGACTTCCCAAAAATAGTCAGATCATAGGGTGACTTCCCCAAAACAGTCAAACCACAGGGCGACTTCCCAAAAATAGTCAGATCATAGGGCGACTTCCCAAAAATAGTCAGATCATAGGGTGACTTCCCAAAAATAGTCAAACCACGGGGCGACTTCCCAAAAATAGTCAGATCATAGGGCGACTTCCCTAAAATAGTCAATCCCTCGGGTGACTCCCAAATACAGTCAATCTCTAGGACGACTTCCCTAAAATAGTCAATCCTCGGGTGACCCCGGATACTGATCAATCCTTGGTCCATCCACTTGGCCAGACATTGATCACCTTTCTTCCCGATGGTTCTCGTAAGCCCGAGTCTTCCCCAGCAAGAACACCTTCAAATAGCCTCCATCAGGTACCGAACCTCAACTTAGGTTCATACTCCTGAACTAAGTTCCCATTTAGGTTCATACTCCTGAACTAAGTTCCCATTTAGGTTCATACTCCTGAACAAGACCTCAACTTAGGTTCATACTCCTGAACTAAGTTCCCATTTAGGTTCATACTCCTGAACCAAATCTCAACTTAGGTTCATACTCTGAACTAAGTTCCCATTTAGGTTCATACTCTGAACCAAATCTCAACTTAGGTTCATACTCTGAACTAAGTCTCCATTAGGTTCATACTCTGAACCGAACCTCAACTTAGGTTCATACTCTGAACTAAGTTCCCATTTAGGTTCATACTCTGAACAAAATCTCAACTTAGGTTCATACTCTGAACTAAGTCTCCATTAGGTTCATACTCTGAACCGAACCTCAACTTAGGTTCATACTCCTGAACTAAGTTCCCATTTAGGTTCATACCCTCTCAAAGGAAATTCCCGGCAGTTAAACGTAAGGCCGAGTGCCCCGAGAAAGATAACGGAATCCGTATCTTTCATCAAAATCATTCCGGCGATCAAACGTAAGACCGATTCCCCGAGAAAGATAACGAGAATCCGTATCTTTCATCAAAATCATCACGGCTCGAAACGTAAGGCTTTCACGAGAAAACGTGCGATAACGCTAGACCAATCCCCCGAAATACGTCCAGCGAAGTTAACGGAATCCCAAAAGCCAACGGAATCTCGAGTAGTACTCGAACTACGAAAGGGCTTGATTCCCGAGGGATACGTAGGTAGCCTATCATTAGGTCCGGCCCCTCGACCAAAACGGTCACCCTCTCCTTCGGCGGGACGAAGTCCACCGAAAGGCCATTTCAAATTAAGGACCGAGGCGCCTAAAAGCCATCATCATCAAGGTCAGAGGCACCTAAAAAGCCATCATCATCAAGGTTCGAGGCACCTAAAAGCCATCATCATCAAGGTTCGAGGCACCTAAACGCCATCTCCAAGGTTCGAGGCACCGAAGACGCCATCATCGAGGTTCGAGGCACCTAAGACGCCATCACACACAACACCGGGAAGCGATAAATCGTAATTATCCCCGAGAGCGGATATACAATTTCGGTCATCGGACCGAAAATGGTCACTCCTATCCCCGGCGGAGCGGATAGCCCTCGGGCAGCGATCATCTCTTATCCCCGGCGGGCGGATAGCCATCAGACCGAAAATGGTCATTCATATCCCCAGCAGAGCGGATATACAATTTCAGCCATCGGACCAAAAATGGTCACTCCTATCCCCAGCAGAGCGGATAGCCCTCCGATCAAAATGATCATCTCTTATCCCTAGCAGAGTTTCTCTCCAGCAACCAACTGCAGAACTCGCTCATCAGGTTCGAGGCACCTAAAACGCCATCATCCCCGGGGTCAAAGACCCGAACTACGGCGGCTTGATTCCTCTTAAGGATACGTAGGTAGCCTATCATTAGGTTCAGTCCGACCGAAGATGGTCATCTCCTATCCCCGGCAGAGTTTCTCTCCAGCAACCGACTGCAGAACTCGCTCATCAGGTTCGAGGCACCTAAAACGCCATCATCCCCATGGTCAAAGACCCGAACTACGGCCGGCTTGATTCCCACTCGGGATACGTAGGTACCCTATTAAATAGGTTCAGCCACTCGATCACTTGATCATCCTGTCAAATTTGGAGCCTTACTCTTATCGACGACCCCGCTTCCTTCGAAAGCACCGTCGCCGAGGGGCTCTTGTAAGTGCTCCAATTTGAATTGGTAGCTTTTTCGTTAGAAAGTTAACGAAAGTTTTAACATTTCTAACATTCCTAACAAACCCTAACCTTTCTAACAAAGTGAGGGTAAAGTGGGCATTGCCACTTAAGGATAAGCCTAGAAAAGAATCTCAAAAAAGCCAAAAAACCAAAGATAGAAACTGCTGGAACAAAAGCGGCTGATTAATTTGAATTTTGAAAAGATTTTTCTTCCTGTCCAAAGCCTGGAGCTGTAATTAATGAACAGTGCACGCTGACGATACCCTCCGCGCGGACATGATTGAGGATTTCAGAGGGCTATAAATTGAACCCTCCTCTCTCAGTTTACACAACACAATTTGATCATAGCAACGAAGTTCCGGCGAAATATAGAGAGAAAACGGTGGAATCCCTTGATTGCCACCATTTTCTCTTGAATCTTTCCCAATCTCACTCCAAACACAAATCCAAACATCAAACCTTGATACTCCTCAAGCCAAACACCAAATCTTGATACTCCTCAAGTCAAATTCCAAGCCTAGGAAGATAGGGTGTCACCATTGGTAAAGCCCTCCTTCTCAAAACCCTAAAATTCACTTTTGACTTCTTGTTCATCTTGTTCTTCTTACTTGGATCTACTTGATGTTTAGTTTAACTTGAGTTTTGACCCAAGATGGTCATCTTGAAGTTCATCTTCATGAATGACCATCTCAAATGGTCTATATTTTAAATCTCTAAATCGATTTTTCTCTTTAATTTCATTTCTACAAAATATCCCCTTTCCCTTTGCAAAGGACATGTTTAAACCCCATAAATTCCCCAAGGATGACTTGAATATGATAACCACTCAATAAAAAGTAGTGGTATCAAGTCTAGGGATGAAAATGGGGTGAACATAGATGCAAATCCCCCAAAAATCACATTTTCCCTCAAGAACATCTTGCTGTCCAGTAGCATTGTTCTGAGACCTCAGTCCATTTTCTTATTTTTTGGACCCAGTAAAACTTGGAATTGGATGTTTACTACAAAACACTTTTTGTAGAAAACATCCAGATATTTCCAGACATATTTTTATTTTATTTTTTGAGTAAGTAAAACTCCTTTTTTCAATTTTTCTTTTAGAGGCTAGTTCATCAGCTTCTGGAAATTCAGATTTCACATCTGAGATTTCCAGAAGGTTTTGACCCCTCAAATTACTTCCAAAATGGAAAGTTTCTTTTCAGAAACTCTATTTAGGGTGTTTTAAGCCACTTTCATTCTCGGACTTTCCCCAGATTCTGAGGTTTTGAAGCCTTTAAGTCCATTTCAAAGTCAAGGGTCAACTGCCTTCTTTCATTCTGGCAGAATTGCTTTTCAAATCCAAAAATCTTTTGAGTGCCAAGACTCAACCCAAAAATTCTCCAAAAAATCATGGGATCAGTTTAAAGTCTTAAAAAGAGATCCCAATTTTCACTTTTCCCAGTTTCAAATTATTTTGGTCAAAACACACACACACACACACACACACACAACAAAAGGATTTCAAATGTTTGGAAGACTCGTTTTGCGAGGCGCGTCGGGTGCACACTAACGTCCTTCCCGACGCGTAACATGACCTCCGAACCTAAATCTCTGATCTCGGGCTTTTTTCAAAGTTTTGGCCCTCAAAATTAAAATGGCGCGGCGACTCCGTTTGATTTCAAAAATCGGGTACATCACAGCAGCTTCCTTGAAGCAATGACTAGTGCGTATGCTATCTTCTCCACATTGAAATATCTGCTTTCTACATCGGACAGTGCCTTAGAGACATAGTAGACGGGCTTCTGAACTCCTTCATCCTTTCGAACTAAGACAGCTGCGACAGCATGATCAGTGGCAGCTAGGAAGACGTATAGCATCTCACCGGTAGTCGGACTGCTAAGCAAGGGAGGGGAACCCAAGTACTCCTTCAACCGGAGGAATGCTTCCGAGCATTCAGGAGTCCAGGAGAAGCTCTTGGTACCCTTCAATACCTTGAAGAAAGGCAGTGACTTTTCGGCGGATTTGGCGATGAATCTTCCAAGGGCCGCAATTCTTCCATTAAGTCTTTGGACCTCCTTGATGTTGGTAGGTTCCTTCATGTCAACGAGCGCCTTGATTTTCTCTGGGTTTGCTTCAATCCCCCTTTGGGAAACCATGAAGCCTAGGAATTTCCCTGCAGTAACTCCGAACACACACTTGCTTGGATTCAGCTTCATGTTGTTTGCTCGGAGGTTGTGAATGGTCTCTTCTAGGTCGGGAACGTGGCTGCCTTCCTTGGTCTTTATGACCATGTCATCAATATAAGCTTCCATGTTTCTACCTATCTGACTTGCAAAAACTTGATTTACCATCCGTTGGTAAGTGGCACCAGCATTCTTGAGCCCAAAAGGCATCATGATGTAGCGTAAATTCCCCACAGTGTGTTTGGAAGGCGCCTTCTCGATGTCCTCTTTCGCCATTTTTATCTCGATGATAGCCTCGAATAGGCATCTAAGAAGCCGAGAGTTTGGTGTCCAAATGGAGTCAACCAACTTGTCGATTCTGGGAGAGGATAGTAGCTGTCCTTAGGGGCGGGCTTTGTTTAGATCAAGAAAGTCTATGCACATACGCCATTTCCCATTTTGCTTCTTCACCATAACGACATTAGCCAACCAAACGGGTATTTGACTTCGCGAATTATTCCGGCGCCGAGTAACTTCGCACCTCTTCTTTTATAGCTTCCTCCTTGTCCCTTGCAAAATTTCTCCTCGTCTGGGAGATGGTCTTCGCTAAAGGATCAACTTCTAAGCGGTGGAGGGCTACTTCTTCATTGATCCCCCTCATGTCTTCGACTCTCCAAGCAAAGACGTCGAGATTGTTTTTCAAGAGGGATATGATTCTTTCTTTCTCTTCCTGTGATAGCTGGCCTCCTAGCTTGATTTTTTGTTCAGATAGTCAGATTAATGACTACCTCTTCTAGCTCATCTACGTGCTTCATTTCTGGTCCGTCTCGAAATTCCAGGGATTCGATGATGATCTCTACGATTCTCCTCCCTTCATTGCCGTTTACATTGAGGCCTTCTTCCTCCATAAGTTTATCAATGTCTGGAAGATCGTTCTTCCCCGAGTCATGGTTGGCCCCCGAGTTCTGGTCATTGACGAGAATGGGGTCTTCCTCGGAGATGGGCAGAACTATGCCTTGGTCATCCACAGTTTCTAGGACCATAGGCTCTTCTTCCACTGTGGGTAGAGTTACGCCTTGGTCATCCACAATTTCTAGGACCATAGGTTCCTCTTCCTCACTTTCCCATACTTCACGGATATAGCTCATTCTAGAGCTAGTTTCGGTGGTCTTCTGTGATTTGGAGATCTTGATGTTCTCCTCGGGCGTATCTATCTCCACGCTTTTTGACTTTTTCCGGCTCTTGACAACATGTTCCAAGAAATCTTTGGGGGTTGCCCTCACGCATCCAATGCCAGCACGAGTGGGAAATTTAACTCGTTGGTGAGGAAGGGAGGCCACCATCCCAAGTTTGGCTTGACTTGGAATGCCTATAATCGCATGATAGTCACTAGTCAAGTCCATGACTATAAAAGTGACAGTAGCTTTGGCTCGGAAGGGATGATCGCCGACTTCGAGTTCTAGTTCTACGGTTCCCTTTGCTCCAACCTTATGGTTGGTGAATCCTTCAAGCCTTCCATGATATGGCTCCAGCGCAGTGTCTTTCAACCCCATTTGTTGGAAGGCTGAATAGTATAGGATGTCACGGGAGGCCCCCGTGTCAACAAGAAGTCTTTCGGATTCAACATTGTCAATTCGACCCTTGATGACCAAGGGCTGCTCACGAGCCGCTCGACTTCCCGCCAACTCATTCGGAGAAAAACTAATGACTTCTTCCGCTTTGTGGATCCAAGCAGGGACATGGTATACTTTGCTTAGCTCGTGGATCTCGGTCCCTTAGCTTTCTCGGTGGAGGTCACCTCTTCACGGATCACATGTAGTTTAGCCCTAGGAGGCCTTCGATCTTCATCCTCACTCTTGGAGTCATCTTCACTCTCCTCTTGCTTCCGCTTTTGCTTGCCATCTTTCTTCATGACATAACGGTCTAACTTTCCCTCGTCAACCCATTGTTGGATTATCTTCTTAAGGGCCCAAGAACCATCGGCTGGTGTGCCCGTTGTCCTTGTGAAAATCACGGTATTTGTTCTTGTTGCGGGGATATTTTGGGTGATCGGTCGGCGGACGAGGTGGAGGAAGGTTTACTAGCCGCATGATTTCGTAGATGGGCTTTGTAAGAGGGGTGAACTCCAAGCTTCTCGGTGCTTCTCGTTCTATTCTTTCCTTTGGAACCCTTGCCGTTCCCGTTGTCATTCTGTCGGGGTTAGTTGCTTCAGTTCCGTCTTGTCGCCTCCTTTTCTTTGTCTTGTCTTCAGCCATGGAAATGGCATAAGCCACCTTGTACACCCGGCCTTGGAATTAGGTTCCCCTGGCTGAGAGTTCATAAATGAGGGGGCCCGATTTTAACCGTAGTTGAAGCAAACTATGACCTCCCTATCGCCGAGGCTTTCTTCAACTTGGTCCGCCATTTTTCTAACCTATTGTAGTAGCTGAGGGTGGTCTCTCCCTTCCCTTGCTCAATGTTGGCCAAGTCGGTTAATCTCATCTTCCTCTTCCCACCCGTGGCAAAATGATCTAAGAACATTCTCCTCATGCCCCTCCAAAGAATCGATGCAACCTTTCTTGAGCTCACGGAACCAGGTCAAAGTCGGTTCTAAAAGGTGCTCGCGAAAGCTTTGCAGAGCAAGTCATCGCAAGTGGTGAGGAGATTCATGGTTTGTTCGAAACTTTGCACATGATCCTTGGCGTCGGTGGTTCCGTTGTATTTCTCGAAATTTGGGAGCTTGAGGTTAGGATGGGGAGGTGCAGCAGCTTATCCTCAAGGAAAACGGACGGGTGGCCCAATCATAATCGTCGTCATTATATTTCTTTCCCATCTCCATATCATCCAAATTTTTGTTTCAACAGCTCCATTGCTTTGTTTCTATTTCCTTCTCACCGCTTGAGCGAGTGCTTCGTTGGGAGCTTCGATCGACTTGTCTTTGGGGCGATCATTCACCCTACTATGCTCCGCTTCATGTCGGTGGCCATCACGTTTGAGGGGGCCTTATCACGTCTTGGTTCCGTGTCTTGTGCGCCAAGTATCATCCTCGTAGGGCTCGGGGTCCTCGGCCTAGCAAATTCTCGATGCCGAGGACGAGGAGAGTCCGTCGACGAGAACGATGAGAATCTGAACGATGAGGACGAGGAGAATCTGGTCGACGAGCTCGAGGAGACGTGGGACGCCTAGGTGTCATGACAAGACGAGTAGGGGATATTCGCCTATTCAAGCTGAGTCTTGTCCTTAGGTCCCTGGAGTTCACTTCCTCTTCCCTAGGAGTTAATTGGCTTCTCGGGTCGACCACGGGATCCTTCGCTTACCGGTATGCCGAGGACGAGGAGAATCCCCTGGGCCGGCATCGTAGTTCAAATAGCCTTCGTGGGAGGAGCCTCGATGCTCTCCCTGTTCTTTTCTCAAAGGTGGGCCCATTGATGGCACAATGAATGGAGCCATGGAATGATCTGGGTCCATTTGCAAAAGAGCAACTTGTGTTTCATACATCCTTTGCAAAGTCTCCATTTGTTTGTGTAACAAAGAGCGTCGGTCAACGGGCCGAGATCCTCCCCGCTTGACCAGGCGTCGGCATTCTTTGTTTTCTTCCTTCCCGCTTGCTTCCCACGAGCACGAGTAGGACGAGGAAGGTCATTGCCCTCTCCTCGGCATTTGCACGACCCATGGAACGAAGAGTCATGGCAAGGGGAGGAATGGCATCGCCCGAGGTAGAGGAGGAGGAGGAGGCGGTGGCTCCTCGGTTCCGTGTTTCCCCATTCACCTGGGTGGGATCCTCACTCGTAACACTTGTGAATTGTCCGTCCATTATGAATCACAAACAGATTATTAAGTGCAAAATTTTCCAAAAATCACAATTTCACTGTAATCGAATTTATGGCTAAAATTAGGGCAAATTTTAACCAGAAACAAACAGCCAATTGTGATTTTTTCTAACGCAAAGAACTCAAGCCAAAACTGGGTCGGAATTTTAACGCCAAAAACGCCTTCAACGAAATCTGGGTAAACTCCGGTCACAACTTGCGAACTCCGGTGGCTTCAAGAACAGAACTTTACCGATCCAAAAATTCTGTTCCAAGAAAGAACAAATTCGGCAAGAAAATTGGCTTTAAGCGAGCGTTTTCCAGGCCAAACAATGGGTGTTTGAATCGATTTCCCGGCAATGGAACCAATTGATGATGCCAAAATCGTCAAAACAGCCCAAATCCAAGCGATGATTGCTCCGGTGATTGCACGGCCTGAAAATAAGAGAAAACACGTAAACTAAGCCGGGGCGGATCCGGCTAAAGGCCCTCCGGCGTGAGAGTAAGTTCACGGTTGATATTAGAGAAATCAAATTGACAGAGTTTCTCCAATGTAAAAAGTAACGTACCCAATAATGAGCCATGGGGCTTGTATTTATAGGAATGGATAGATAGAATCCATGTTGGAATGAACTTGTAAATAGATAAGATATAATTCTAATATAATTATATCTGTTAAGGAGTCATTGTTTGACTTGAATTGATGTTGACAAGTATAATCCTGATTGGATCATGGCTGTATAATCCTTGTTGAATAAGGATTGTATGTTCTGGTAACCGGAACGCCGAGGAACACAAATGTTTTACCTCGGTCTTAACAAATAGACCGAGGTAAATGATTCTGCTTCCTCGTCATTTGGAGATTGGCCGGTACGGTGATATGCCGAGGTAAATGATTTAGTTTCCTCGTCATGGTGGAAAATGCCGAGGTAAGAACTTTAGTTTCCTCGTCTCTTGCTGCATACCGGCCCAAACATGTTGTTATAAGGCTGAGATAAACGCTCCTTCATATGAGGAAGACCCTACTCGGCCCTGATACTTGGTTATTTAGATAATATTCATGGCCCAATTCAATTAGGCCCAGCTTGAGCAAACCCATATTCGTATCTCGATTTATACTGTTCAGTGTTTGTTTACTGTTTCTTAGGGAGTCAGTTATTAGTCCTTTAATTTAGGAGATAGTGTTAGTAGTGCGTTAGTGGTCAAGAGTCATGGTTTCTTTTATTTGCATTTCAGTTTGTATATAAGCATCATTATCAATGAAAAGGCCCAAGTGATTTTTTGGTTTGGCCAATATCATCTCTTCCCCCTTAATTTTCTGGAGCCTAATCCCTGCTCGATTAGGGACGTACTTAACAGCGTCATAAAATATAGTTGAGGCTCCGTTTGTTTAGCGTAAAACATTTTCCGGAAAATGATTTCCGGCAAAATGTTTTCCGGAAAATGAAAATATTTTCCGGAAAATAAGATAAAAATGAAGTTTTTCCCATTTTCTGGTGCGAAACAAACACCGGAAAATGAGGAAAATGTTTTCCGGAAAACATTTTTCCCCAAACAAACGGAGCCTGAGTGTTGTCAGAAAGTAACGAAGATTGTATATGGCTACGTTTTGGGTAGGTTCTAATTAATTATTTCTCTTTAGTGCTTTATTTTTTGAAAGCCTCTTTAATACTCTATTAAAAAGGTTATGTTATATTTTGTTTTGGTTTGTCTAAAAAAGAATCCTATTTCTAGTGAAAAAAATAATTATATTATGAAACATTGACTCTGTCAATTAAAACTGTTTTCTGGAGACTAGTAAAGGAAATATATCAATAAAGGCGAATTTTTAATCGATGAACTTTTTTTATTAAATTCATCAAGTCGGAGTCCATGAAATCAAATTATAAAAAAGAAATTGATTGCTTTTAAATAAGGGGTGAGTGTAAATCTTTGAACCTTAGTTAATTTCAATTTTTAACTAGATAATAACACAAAATCTGGGGAGAAACGCGTTTCTCCGTCGCGTATGGAGAAACGGGGCAACGTTCGTCGCGCGACTAACTTAACCACAACTGGATATCACTTTCATCAGTTTCTGGATATTCAGAACATTGAATATGGATATCCAGAAACTTTGAAAAGGATATCCAGAAAAATTACAAAATATTTGGTTTCACTTTCATCAGTTTCTGGATATCCAGAAGCTTTGAAAAGGATATTCAGAAAAAATATTTGATTTCTGGATATCACTTTCATCAATTTCTGGATATCTATATTCAATGTTCTGGATATCCAGAAACTGATGAAAGTGATGTCCAGTTGTGTGTCTAATTTCGTCGCGCGACGAACGTTGCCCCGTTTCTCTATACGCGACGGAGAAACACGTTTCTCCGGAGACCGATAATAATTGTTTACAGAATTGGCTTATTTAAAAAATGATACCCATGTTTTGTCAAACTCTAGAAAATCTAGACCCCCTTACCCCCAACATGCCTCCGTCCTTGCTCCTTCCGTACATGTATAAACGTTCTATGTCCTAATTTCAGAAAGGTTACTAAATTCTTCTTCAAAGTGAAATTGGACATTCATTTAGAAATCAAAGGTGTATTAATTAATGTATTTACAATTTAAGAGTAACAATTTTGATACATGTTAAAGAATATTTGAGATCAAAATTTATTTACTAATTTTCCCTATAATATTGTATAGTACAATGTGATAAAATGAAATTGTACATAAGACCTATTTTCATAATATTTTTAAGTTCATTCAGCACCCAAATTTTGTACTTGATATACTCCCTCAGTCCCGCTAATATTAGCACACTTTCCTTTTTGGGCGTCCCGCTAATATCCACACACTCCCAAAAAGGAAACTTTATATTAATAAAATATTCACCCAACCCCACTCATTCTCTCTCCTACATTATTTTAATACTCACAACATCATTATAATTTATTACACACTCCACTCATTCTCTCTCCACTCATTCTTTTACACTCACAACATTTTATTAAAATATCATATTCCTTAATTCCCGCGCAAACAGTGTTTGTGCTAATATTAGCGGGACGGAGGGAGTAGATATATCCTAGTTTGAAATTACTTATATATACAATCAAGAGTTGGTATTTTGTAAAAAGCGTTTTTTTCAATTGATTAGGAAAAACGTAATTTTAAATTCGAGTTGGCATTTTTATAAATCACTAGAACTTTTTAAAAAATTGTGCGGTGATATTTTTGCAAATAATTAGAACTTCTCAACATCATTTGACACTCTTCAACACACAAACCGACAACACACGAGCTCGTCATCTTAACACTACTACCGACCATCTTTTAACACTTGATTTATAAAAACTTCAAAGACGTCCACCCGCCTTCACTCACTGTTCTCATCGTTCGGTCACCACGTTAGGTTTGGAGAGAGATGGGACCACCAGATCCGCTGGTCTGCAATATTCACCCCGGCCCTAAAGGCCTAAATAACAGCTTTTGTATTTTTGAACCCTGTTTCAAAGGGTGAAGCCCAATGATTTTTGTAGTTCTCTAAATTTCTTTTGATTTGATATTTTGTGAGCTCCGTGCTTCATCAAAAGTCAAAAGTTACGCTCAATGTTGCGCATGCGCTCAAACGACTCCATAGACTCAATTATATATCCAGAAAAATTTGATATTGATTTACAGAAGCATTCACTACAAGGAAAACCGGATTTAGAGACGGAAATTTAGAGACGGACGGAATCCGTAGCTAATTTGGCGACAGATTAGAGACAGAACCAAAAATCAGAGACGGATTCGGATTCCGTCTCTAAATTAGAGACGGATTCAGATTCCGTCTCTAATTCAGAGACGGAATATGAATCCGTCTCTAATTCAGAGACGAAATCCGAATCCGTCTCTAATTCAGAGACGGAATCCGAATCCGTCTCTAATTTAGAGACGGAATCTGATCCCGTCTCTAAATTAGAGACGGATTCAGATTTCGTCTCTAAATTTTAGAGACGGGTTTTGTATCTGTCTCTAAAATAGAGACAGATTCGTAATCTGTCTCTAAATTAGAGCAGATTAAGAATCAGTCTTCTAAATTAGAGACAGATTCAGAATCCGTCTCTAAACTTTAGAGACAGATTTTAATCAGTCTCTAATTTAGAGACAGATTTTTGAATCCGTCTCTAATTTAGTGACAGATTCAACATTCGTTTCTCTAAAATTTAGAGACATGCATTTAGTATCCGTCTCTAAATTTGACTTTTCTTCTATATACTTTCATTTGTTTAGTTTTTTTCTATCTTTTTTTATATAACTTTTTCTAAAAAAAACCACTGATTAACAAAGGCTAAAATATTGTTTTCTAGTCAATAAATTTTTTTTAAAAAAATAAAAAATAAATATAGGGTAGTCCGTCCCTCTTTTGACTTTTCTTCTATATACTTTCATTTGTTTAGTTTTTTTCTATCTTTTTTTCTATAACTTTTTTTAAAAAAAACCACTGATTAACAAAGGCTAAAATATTGTTTTCTAGTCAATAAAAATTTAAAAAAAAAATAAAAATAAATATAGGGTAGTCCGTCCCTCATTTGACTTTTCTTCTATATACTTTCATTTGTTTAGTTTTTTTCTATCTTTTTTTCTAAAACTTTTTCTAAAAAAAGCCACTGATTAAAAAAGGCTAAAATATTGTTTCCTAGTCAATAAAATTTTTTTAAAAAAATAAAAAATAAATATAGGGTAGTCCGTCCCTCTTTTGACTTTTCTTCTATATACTTTCATTTGTTTAGTTTTTTTCTATCTTTTTTTCTACAACTTTTTCTAAAAAAAACCACTGATTAACAAAGGCTAAAATATTGTTTTCTAGTCAATAATTTTTTTTTTAAAAAATAAAAAATAAATTTAGGGTAGTCCGTCCCTCTTTTGACTTTTCTTCTATATACTTTCATTTGTTTAGTTTTTTTCTATCTTTTTTTCTATAACTTTTTCTAAAAAAAACCACTGATTAACAAAGGCTAAAATATTGTTTTCTAATCAATAAAATTTTTTTTAAAAAATAAAAAATAAATATACGGTAGTCCGTCCCTCTTTTGACTTTTCTTCTATATACTTTCATTTGTTTAGTTTTTTTCTATCTTTTTTTCTATAACTTTTTCTAAAAAAACCACCGATTAACAAAGGCTAAAATATTGTTTTCTAGTCTATAAAATTTTTTTAAAAAAATAAAAAATAAAGATAGGGTAGTCCGTCCCTCTTTTGACTTTTCTTCTATATACTTTCATTTGTTTAGTTTTTTTCTATCTTTTTTTCTATAACTTTTTTTAAAAAAAAACCACTGATTAACAAAGGTTAAAATATTGTTTTCTTGTCAATAAAAATTTTTTTAAAAAATAAAAAATAAATATAGGGTAGTCCGTCCCTCTTTTGACTTTTCTTCTATATACTTTCATTTGTTTAGTTTTTTTCTATCTTTTTTTCTATAACTTTTTCTAAAAAAAACCACTGACTAACAAAGGCTAAAATATTGTTTTCTAGTCAATAAAAATTTTTTAAAAAAATAAAAAATAAATATAGGGTAGTCCGTCCCTCTTTTGACTTTTCTTCTATATACTTTAATTTGTTTAGTTTTTTTCTATCTTTTTTTCTATAACTTTTTCTAAAAAAAAACACTGATTAACAAAGGTTAAAATATTGTTTTCTAGTCAATAAAAATTTTTAAAAAAAAAAAAAATAAATATAGGGTAGTCCGTCCCTCTTTTGACTTTTCTTCTATATACTTTCATTTGTTTAGTTTTTTTCTATCTTTTTTTCTATAACTTTTTCTAAAAAAAATCACTGATTAATAAAGGCTAAAATATTGTTTTCTAATCAATAAATTTTTTTTTAAAAAATAAAAAATAAATATAGGGTAGTCCGTCCCTCTTTTGATTTTTCTTCTATATACTTTCATTTGTTTAGTTTTTTTCTATCTTTTTTTCTAAAAAAACCACTGATTAACAAAGGCTAAAATATTGTTTTCTAGTCAATAAATTTTTTTTTTTTAAAAAAAAAAATAAATATAGGGTAGTCCGTCCCTCTTTTGACTTTTCTTCTATATACTTTCATTTGTTTAGTTTTTTTCTATCTTTTTTCCTATAACTTTTTCTAAAAAAAACCACTGATTAACAAAGGCTAAAATATTGTTTTCTAGTCAATAAATTTTTTTTTTTAAAAATAAAAAATAAATATATGGTAGTCCGTCCCTCTTTTGACTTTTCTTCTATATACTTTCATTTGTTTAGTTTTTTTCTATCTTTTTTTCTATAACTTTTTCTAAAAAAAACCACTGATTAACAAAGGCTAAAATATTGTTTTCTAGTCAATAAAAACTTTTAAAAAATAAAAATAAATATAGGGTAGTCCGTCCCTCTTTTGACTTTTCTTCTATATACTTTCATTTGTTTAGTTTTTTTCTATCTTTTTTTCTAAAACTTTTTCTAAAAAAAACCACTGATTAAAAAAGGTTAAATATTGTTTTCTAGTCAATAAAATTTTTTTTAAAAAATAAAAAATAAATATAGGGTAGTCCGTCCCTCTTTTGACTTTTCTTCTATATACTTTCATTTGTTTAGTTTTTTTCTATCTTTTTTTCTATAAATTTTTCTAAAAAAAAACCACTGATTAACAAAGGCTAAAATATTGTTTTCTAGTCTATAAAATTTTTTTAAAAAAATAAAAAATAAATATAGGGTAGTCCGTTCCTCTTTTGATTTTTCTTCTATATACTTTAGGGTATAGGATTTAGGGTTTAGGGGTTAGGGTATAGGGTTTAGGGTTTAAGGTTTAGGGTTTAGGGGTTAGGGGTTAGCGTTTAGGGTTTAGGGGTTAGGGTATTGTGTATAGGGTTTAGGGTTTAGGGTATAGGGTTTAGGGTTTAGGGTATAGGGTTTAGGGGTTAGGGTATAGGATTTAGGGGTTAGTGTTTAGTGGCTTGTAGGGGTTAGTGGTATAGGGGTTAGGGTTTAGGTTTAGGGGTTAGGGGTTTAGGGTTTAGGGGTTGTGGGTATAGGATTTAGGGTTTAGGGTTTATGGTATATGGTTTAGGGTTTAGGGGTTAGGTATAGGATTTAGGATTTAGTGGTATGTGGTTTAGGGGTTAGGGTATAGGATTTAGGGTTTAGGGTATAGGGTTTAAGGTTTAGGGTATAGGGTATAAGATTTAGGGTTTAGGGGTTAGGGTATAGGATTTAGGGTTTAAGGTATAGGGTTTAGGGTTTAGGGTATAGGATTTAGGGTTTAGGGGTTATAGTGGTTTAGTGGTTTAGTGGTATAAGGTTTAGGGGTTGGGGTTAGGGTTTAGTGGTTTAGGGTTAGGGTATAGTGTATAGGGTTTAGGGTATAGGGTTTAGGGTTAGGGTTCAAGGTGCAGGGGCCTGGGGTTTAAACCCTAAATCCTAAACCCTAAACCCTAAACTCTAACCCCTAAACCCTATACCCTAAACCCTAAACCCTAAACCCTATACCCTATACCCTAACCCCTAAACCCTAAATCATATACCCTATACCCTAAACACTTACTTAATCCTAGAAACCCTAAACCTTAAACCCTAAACCCTAAACCCCCTAAACCCTAAACCAAAACCCTAAATCCTGTACCACATCTATGTAACCTAACCTAAACCCTATACCCACAAACCATAAATTTTCATTTGGATTTTGAGGAAAGTCATAAAGATGAAAAACACTTTAAATGTCACTTAGAATGTAGAAAAAAATAAAAAATAAATAAACGAGGTAGCCGTATACCATTTTCACAAGATCGGGACACATTCCTTAAAACCCTAAATAATGGCACATATTTGTAACTCAATTTTCATTTGCATTTAGAGGAAAGTCATAAAGATGAAAAACACTTTAAATGTCATTTAAAATAATTAAAGATTAAATTATTGTTATTGTTAATAAGTATTTTTTTATAATTTATTAATATCAATTATTACTTAGGTATATTAATATTTCTTAAAAGTTTAAATTATTAAATTATTATTAATAAATTTAAAATAATTAAATTAATGAATATTATTATTAATTAATAACATTATTATTTTTGATGTTATGTATTATTACTAGTTATTATTAATATTATTATTAATTATATAATAATAATTATTAATATATTCAATTATATAATTGAATAATTAACAATAACATCATTATTAGTCTTATTATTAAGTATTATTACTAATTATATGATAATGTTATTATTCTTGATATTAGGCATATTACTATAACTAAAATTTTGGGTAAATCAAATAAAAGCATGTTAATATTTTAGATAACTTTTTGTAAATTTCAGTAATAAAAAAAATCTAAAACATTTTTTTCTATTCAATAAAAAATAATAAAAAATTCTAATTATTATTAATACTATTATTAATATTATTACTGATTATAAAATTAATATTAATATTAATTAATTATATAATTATTAATTTATTAATAAATATTATTAATAATAAATATTATTAATAATAAATATTATTATTCTTAATATTAGACATAAATAATTTAGCTAGTGTATAATATAGTGTGAAATAAATATAAATACGTGATGTGGCATTGTTTGATTGGATTTCAAATTTTCACGCGGATTGTGGCCAAAGCAAGATCCGGCCTTTCATTACCTTAAATCAAACGGCCCAAAATGTTTTAAACAAAAACAATCCCTCCCTCTCCTATTTCTCTCCTCATTTCTCTCTCTCTCTATTACTCAGTTTCAATTCAAATTACGTAACCCACACCCACCGTTTTCTCTCTCTCTCTCTCTCATTTTTCCTCGGCTCCCTCACCGTCTCCGCCATCGCCCTCCGCGCCACCACAGCTTTCGACTCTTACGCCCTCCGTCACTCTCTCTCTTTCTCCATTTCCTTCGCCCTCCGTCACTCACAATACGCTCCCTCTCCCTCTCTATTTTCCTCGGCGAGCATTATCAATCCGAACGAGCATTTGAAGCAAAGGAATTCCGGCGAGGCTATGGCCGTTCAATCGTCAATGGTTGTAAACTCTCTCTCTCGCTCTCTCTTGATCTAAATCAAAACCCGGATCTGATTTCGTTTGGGTTTGCTTGAGATTTTTGTTGATTTTGTTGAGATTTATATATCCAGATTTTGTTGATTTTGTGTTTTGTTGATCTAAATCAAAAATCTGTTCAATCCGAACAGATTTTTGTGTTTTGATTTCGTTTGTGTTCAATCATCAATGTATGGATCTGATTTTTTTTGTTGATTTTGTAAAGATTCAAAAATTTGGAAACCTAGTATGGTAATTTGTATTTTTTCAGATTCGGTGGTTGATTGTGGTCGCCGGTGGTTGCTGGTGGTGATCGGTGGTGATTGGTGGTGGAAGTTGTGAGGACTATTTGAGTATAAAAGAAATTTAGGGGACTGATTTGATAATAATAAAAGTTAAGGGACTGATATGAAAATAATAAAAGTTAAGGGACTTATTTAAAAATAAAAAAAGGTAAGGGACTGATTTAATATATATTTAAAAATATATATTTATATATTTTAATATATATATATATATATATAGATATATTTAAAATATATTAATATATATTTTTAAATATATATATATTTTTTTTAAAAAAAAATTATCAATTTAGCGACGGAAATATCCGTCGCTAAAATGGTTCGAAAATAAAACGAGAATTTAAATAGAGACGGAAAATCTGTCGCTAATTCGTAGACGGTCATATCTGTAGCTAATTTAGACACGGACATATCTGTCTCTAATTTAGAGACGGATATATCTGTCTCTAATTTAGAGACGACCATATCTGTCTCTAAATTAGAGACGGACATATCCGTTTCTAAAATAGCTACAAAATAGCGACGCCCAATTTAGCGACAAACCTGCACCCACGGAATAGCTACGGAACAAATCCGTAGCTAAACACGATTTAGCTACGGAATCTTCATTTTAGCTACGAAATTTGCCGTAGCTAAAATGGATTTTCCTTGTAGTGATTTAAGATTGTTATCAAGAATGTTTGTTGAACATGATAATGTTCAAATGTGATTGTTAATTAATATATAGAAGGTTTTGCTATCAATATCTAGAAACAGTTAATATTAATATCCAAAAGGTTTCATGGTCATTACCTTGTTGAAATCTGTTTGTCAATTCATATATATCCGAAAGCCTTTGCTAATATACAGAAAACTTTAATATTGATATCTATAAGTTTTTTTTTTGTTGGTAATGCTCTTATTCAATGTGCCGATTAAACCATATCAAGAAGGTTTTAATATTGATATCCAAAACACTTTGAGACAGATATTCAAAAGGTTTGTTGGTCACGACCTTTTCAAATGTGCTTTTTAATTCATATTAAGAATTCTATCCAGAAACATTTAAAAATGATATTCAGAAATCTTGTTGGTAATGACCTTGATCAAATGTGATTATTAAGTCATATCTATAAGGATTTAATATTGATATTTAGAATATGTTAATATTGATATCCGAAAGGTGTATATTCACCATGAACTTAGCCCTTTTCCAATGCACACAAAGTTTCATTTATTTAAAAAAAAATCATTAGATAAGAAGTTTTACTTATTTACGAAAATGTAATCGTGCATTTAAAAACACGTTTTTCCGAATCACTTGAAAAAAAACGTTTTCTCCAGATTTTCACCACAACAATCACTACTCTCTAATCTAATTTAGTTTCCAAAAAATTTAGTTTCAAAAAAAATAATTTAGTTTTTTTTTGTTTTTTATCAGCTTTGGTCAAACAGCGATAATTTCGGTTATCGATTGTTCAAACAATCGATAATTTCGCTTAATTGATAAGCGAAATTATCGGTTGTTTGAACAATCGATAACGTTATCGCTTGTTTGACCAAAACCGATAAAAAAAAATAAAAAAAAAAAGTTTTTTGTAAAAAAAGAAAAAAAAAATAGTTTTTTGTAATTTCCCCTCTTACATGTTTTTTTTTAAATGTCATCTTTTTGAGTGAGTTTTTTTTGTAATAAACCCTTATATGTGAATGATACAAGTAGAAATAAACGATTATTGGGCTGAAACGAAAGAAAAATTTCGATAGGTCCAGGGTCTAGTTTCAATTGCTCATCAAGGACATAATGGTCTTCTTTCCCTTCATCCTCAACAACCGGGGATCATACATTTGAAAAAAAAATAATTCCTAAACACTTAAATTTGTGAATTTCTATAAAACTTTAATAATGCAGCATTATTACAAATATTTCTAATTATCATAAACTGTTAATAAAAATAAATAAAAATAAATTTTTCAAAGTGGACGGAAGTAGTATTTGCTTCTCATTTTGATCTTATACATAAACACAATATTTTGGGAGAAACTAGTTTCTCCCTAAGTTATAAAAAGTCCTGTTTTTTTAAACTGATCTTATATTCGTCAAATATTTGCAAGTTGAAAAAAATTGGACTTTTTATAATTTATGGAGAAACTGATTTCTCCCAAAACTTACTCATACATAAAATCAATCAACTTATTGATTAGCTTAATAATTGTTTTATATTTTAGGAACGCTCGTAGGATATCAATCACGACACCAAAAATTAGGGGATAGATTAATGCAACGTTATAATTACGGTAACAATTACAATATCGTAGGAATAGGGTATCCGTTTATATATCACTTGATTATCGCTTTAATTCCATTTATGTTTCTCACTATAAGTTTATAAATACCTCCTTTTACCCATATTCTTTCTCCATCAAACAAAGCCTTTCAATTCACTACAAAATATCCATGGCTTCTTTCACCCATTTCCTTGCTCTTTCTTTATTCATTGCAGTTTCCTTTTCTACCCTTGAAGTAACCTTTGCTGCCAGAAATCCCTTCCCATTCTTGCCACCTTTCCCTGCAGTTCCTTCACTGCCTTTGCCACCGATCTTCCCTTTGCCGACACTGCCGCCGTTCCCTATGCCCCCCAACTTTCCTTTGCCGACACTGCCGCCGTTCCCTATGGTCCCTAACTTGCCTTTGCCGTTGCTTCCACCGCTGCCCTTTCAACCTATTCCTGTCTTCCCACCTTTGCTCCCTCTTCCACCTTTGCCTAATGCAGTCAAGAATTGAATTTCTTAATCCCATCACCATCATTATGCTATTACGTACGTAGATGCCGTAGAAGATGAATTTTCTTTTGATTGCATGGAGTTTAATAAACTTGGGCATTGCTTCAAGACTCCAATTAGTTTGTTTTGTTTTAGATTATGGCATTTCTGATGTTATGTATTTACTTTTCAGTACTGTAATTGTTAAGTGCTGTGCATAAAAAAGTCAAACTTGATTTATGCACTGTGCTATATTTATGGATTATCTATGTCACTGGAAAAATTCTTTCTTTACATTTCAAATTTATTATTTGAGTTTTATTGTGATACTCTGTATATCTTTTTGGTTATTGATTTATTGCTAATAATATATCACAATTGATGCAACAAGATTTTAATATACTATAACAGTATATATACGAAGTCAAATGTTCCGCAAACCGATGATAACATAACATATAAAATCAAACTTTTAAAAAATAATACTAAGGTCACAAAATAATGTCAAAAATTTATTCACAAAATCCTAGCTGTGATGATTTTATTGATGTTTTAATTAGAGTGCAGCGAGTTCACTACAGATTCAAACAATAAAATATCACCAACTCATTTTGTTAACAAAATTATATGACATTCTTTTGTGCCCATAGCATTGCTTGTTAGAATATAGATTGCAAAATGTGTATACTTGATAAATATTTACATAAACATGTAGACGTATATGTATAAAGCATAAATATAATGTTATAATATAAGTGTAGAAAATTAATCAATGTGTAGAATTTTTAAGGTGTAAGTTGTAATTTAAATGTCATTATATATTTATGTTGAATACATTTTATTTAAAAAAATATTTTTCTAAATTAACCTTTAAACTAACGGTAACTCTTTTAATTTAATTTCTGTTATTTGTCTAAATTTTATGGCCGTGCGTTTAACGCCCGGGTGTTAGACTAGTTATCTTATAAATCATCTTCATAAACTAATTGAAAATCAAAAGAGGTCACTATCATTTAGAATAACTTAATTATCTCCATATTTTCTTCTCTTATTCTTCTATAACATCAAAACTAGATGGATTCAACAGGTACGCTTCCGCCTTCTAAAAAGTGACTATTATATAGTCATTTATCCTATGTTTTTATATACTTTTACTTAGTTAAATCATCAATTTCATCTCATTTTAAGTACATTTTAGTTTCTTTTTCATATTTATTAGATTTTACGCTTTTTGGTATAGTCTATGCTTTTTAGACATGTTTTGGAGTCTATTTTATGATCAAAAAGATGCTTGGACACTTTAATGCAAAGGCATGGAGGAGCACCAAACAAAACAAACACACAAGCCAAAAACCAGATGGAGCGGCCGTGCACTTGGCCATTTTCAGGCCATTTTTGGCCCCAAAGCTCAGAGTGGCCGTGTCTTGAAAGTTTAGTGCCCGTGTTATCCTTCAGAGCGGCCGTGCAGCTTAAAGTGGAGCGGCCGTGCAAGATGTCCAAACTCAAATTCAAAATTGGCGCCAAGGGAGCACGGCCGTGCAACTCCCTTGACTCGGCCGTGCAAGTCGCGTCTGCAGATTTAAAAGACACCTTTTTGAGGCACCTTCTTGAAGAGTTCCCTCCCCTTTATAAAAAGACCCCTTGTACTCAGTCTTTATAATCGAAAAATACCGAATTTTCATAGAATATTCATCAGAGATTGTTAGAAATTAGATATAAATACTTATTACATTGATTTCCAAAGATCCTTTGATGATTCAAGTCTACATTTGTTCTTGAAGTTACTTTGGAAAAGAAGCAATAAAAGTGAAGCATTATTTCCAGCCATTCATCTCTCATAAGTTTCTCTTACTCTACTCTTATTATTATTGCTTATTTATCTTACATGGCTAGTGAGTAATCCCCCTTGTTCTTGGGGTTGGAAACTCAAAGCATAAATGTTCATCATCTTAAAATGTAAAAGTCTTGTCTTCTATCTTCATCTAAACAATTTCTTTATATTAATCTCTAAATGTCTTAAATTTTGGAGACGTCCAACTTGTATGATTCAGTCAATTGAGAGAAGGACCTAGCGGAGAATCTCAATTGACGAAACCATATAAAGAAACTGGGTCCCATTGATCACGAAAGTAGTTTAACGGCCTAGGGATGTTCCTTTAATGGAAAGTATGTTGACTCTCGTTCTTAGTGGATTCTTACTAATTATGGCAGCTAGAGATAAGCTGGAATGCCCGTTTTGTGACAGGGCGGGAGCAACATAAACGGAAATCTCAAACAGTTAGGACATATTAGTGAAGAATACAAACGCTACTCTCTTAATCCGAAGTAGTGTAGGCTCGAAGCACATGGGGATTTGGCCTGCTGGCTAGAGCTCATGGCTTCCAACCTGGAGGTCATGGTTTCGATCCCTCCCAGAAGTTAGAGGGAAGACTTTCTCTCCCTAGAATTTATCTCCTAGGCGCTTCTGTGTGTGTGTGTGTGTGTGTGCGTGTGAGAAAAAAAAAGAGGGACTAAGCGAAAGTTATCAAGTGAAAATTCTTATACCCTATGACATATGCGTTTGGGTCATATCTTTAACAGGAGAACTGATATACTTGTGTACAAAGTAATCTTAAACAAACTTGATAATTCGAATAAAAACTTTTGCAATAAGTGACTTAAAGGAAAATTTACAGACATTAAATGGAAAGAATCCTTGAGAGTTATATGACATGCTAAGCGATATAAATTTTATAACCCGAAAATAAAACCTTTTTAAAACGGGAAATGCTAGGTTTTTTGAGAATGTTGAATTTAGAGGGGAAATTGGGAATAGTTTTGAATTTGAAGAAAAAGAGGAATCCGTTTCTATATATCTTCCCATAATTCCCAATGAAAATCAAGTACTTATACTTGAAATTCAACAGGAATATACAATTCAAAACAATGAAGAATCTCTTATAAATCTTGAACAACATGAAAATGTTGATAATGAGGATCAAATTCAACAAATCAAAGAATAACCATTGCTCTTGAGGAGATCCAATAGAGTAAGAAGGAGTGCAATTACGGATGATTATGATGTATATGTTTCCGAGAATGAGGAACATTTAAACTTAGTGAGAGATGAACTGCTCACCTTACATGAACCCATTAATAGACATAATTCTCATAAATATTTCGATGCCATAAATGAAGAGTTAAAATACATGAAAGACAATGAAGTTTGGAATCTTGTTACATTACCTAAGAATGTGAAACCTATTGGGTGTAAATAGGTCTTTAAGATCAAAAGGGATTCATTGGGTAATGTGGAAAGATATAAGACAAGTCTTATTGCTAAGGGATTTAGACAAAAGGAAGGTATTTGTTACAAAGAAACATTTTCTCCGATATCATTTAAAAACACTTTTAGGATCATTATGTCAATTGTAGCTTATTATTACCTTGAGATTTATCAAATGGATGTAAAGACGGATTTTCTCAATGTAGATATTGAAGAAACCATCTACATGAAAAAACTAGAAATGGTGACTGATTTAGACCAAACTAATCAATTAGTTTGTAAACTTAATAAATTCATTTATGGTCTCAAGCTTCTCGTCAATGTTATTTAAAATTCAATCAAGTTATTCTTTTATTTGGTTTTTGAAATGAATCTTGCTGAAGATTATGTGTAACATAAGTTCAGTGGGAGAATATTTATAATTTTGGTATTATATGTGGATGATATTTTGCTTGCTAGTAATGATATGGATCTTATTAAGGAAACTACGAAATTTTGGTGAGGCATATTTTGTATTAGGAATCTTTTATGTTGGAAATCTAAATTCACCGTGATCGTTCACGAGTTATTTTAGGATTGTCACAAAAGGGTTATATCGAGAAGGTATTATAAAGTTTAGCATGCAAAATTGTAAGCCACATGACACCCATGTTTCTAAGGAAGACAAGTTTAGTCTCAAACAATTTCCTAAAAATAATATAGAATCCAAGTTTATGGAAAATATCTGTTATCAATCAGCAGTAGGAAGCTTAATGTATGCACAAGTCTGTACTTGTCCAAACCTTACATTTATTGTTGAAATGCTTGGTCGATACTAAAGCAATCCGGGGAGAGAAGATTGGGTTGTAGCCAAAAGATTGATGAAATACCAACAAAACACTAAGAACTACATGCTTACATATTCAAAATCGGATCATCTTGAGATCGGGGTATTCTGATTCTGATTTTGTTGTATGCCAAGATAGTCGAAAGTCGACTTCTGATTATGTCTTTATATTAGTCTGTGGAGCAATATCTCTGAGAAGTTCCAAGCAAACACTCGTAACTTCCTCTACCATCACTACAAGAAAAAGGATTATATACGGCGGATTTTAACCGCCGTAAATAAAACGCGCCCCGCCGTATATAGTCCATCGTATTAAACATCGCCGTATATAGTATTTACGGCGGATATCCCGCCGTAAATAACATATACGGCGGAAATACCACCGCCGTATATAAAATGAGTTCAAATACGGCGGCTTTATGGACCGCCGTATATAAGTGAAATTCATATACCGTATGTATACGAATGGTGTATTTGAGGAATCTTTATATGTCGGTAGGTATTTCCGCCGTAAATAGGAGACGAGTCGTCCAATATATCACGAGTCGTCCCAATTGCACCCCCACCAGATTCCCTCATCCCCCCTTTGTGGACGAGTCGTCCATGTCGCTTTTATACGGCGGATGCAGGGTTCCGCCGTAAATGACTTGTTAGAGACGAGTCGTCCCATTTGCACCCCTCCCAGGTCCCCTCGTCCCCCCTTTGGGCACGAGTCGTCTAGGTAATTATTTACGGCGGATTAAGGGTTCCGCCATAAATAAGCCTATTTTTTTTCCATCCAGCCCTATATAATTCACTTTCCCCAAAAATACACTCGCAAAAAGCAAATTCAACTTGTACACACACAAATGCAACCTATATATAACCAAAAATACACCCGCAATCAATGTTTACAATCCACATAATAACCAATAACACAAAATCAATGTTTACAATCCACATAATAAACATTAACACAAAATCAATGTTGAATATATCCAAACATATTAACCATTAACATGTACAAAAAGATAGTTTAATGTATCTAAAACTCAATCAATGTTTAAAATCCACAAACCACATATTCATTACTACCTTTTCCATGTTGTTCCATACGGCGCTTCAAATCTTCTACTTGTTGTTGAAATATTTGGCGTTGCTCCTCAAGTTGCCTTTCAAGGTCTGCTCTGACGGATGACACCGCCTCCAATACAGCTGTCTGAGAAGTTGAGGATTTACCAAACACCTTAGTTTTGTTAACACCGCCTCCCATACACCGCACTCTCCCGTGGTCATCAGTGCCCATCAAATCTGTAAAAAAAATTTCTCGCTTGCTGGGAGAGTTTTGTTGCTCCTCTGGCAGCTCTTCAATTGCATCATTAAACGTAGTCTGTAACAAAAACAACATGTTCAATATAAATGTTTTAACTTTAATTAATATTATGAAAATGAAGTTAGAAATGAAAAAAGTATTCTATAGAAGAACAAAACTGAAACAGATTAGGTTGAAACTTTAACTTACAATCATATGAGTGGTTTCTTGATCTGCAGGTGTTTTGCCCGTGCGCGTAGCTATGAATAAGCTTACGCGATCAGTTGGTAATCCCTCGTCTACTCTCTACAATTTATAATAGAATCATTTGACCAAAAAAATATATTTATATACGATACAAAAAGAAACATTAATTGACAACTGAGAACTAAATTGAACGATGACAAACCTCTTTTATGACTTTGGGATGGGACTTTTTTCCGGTCCTGTTCAGGCACGCTTGCTTTTCTCGATTCGCTTTATTTGTTTGTGATAATTCCTGGAAAAAAAAGATAATATTAGTATTAATTTGACTACTTATATAAGACATTCACGATAATAGATTGAGATTAATTTGAAATATACCCGAGCCTTATCTGTACCCCACATCGCAATAAGTTCAGCCCATTGACCCGCAACGCACGCATGGGGTGGGTTGGCCAATGCGTCCCGGTCGGATTTATACATCTTATACATTTGTTTCACCTGACATTTCCATATTACAAAGTCATAATTGAGTAATATTCATAACAAAGTCATAACTGAGTAATATTCATAACTGAGTAATACTCATTATATGCTTGTCTCACCTGATATTTCCAGTTACGCCACTGTTTATTGAGAGCAATATTCATAACTGGGTAATACTCCGGAGGCGCATTTGTATTATCCTATATACACAATTCAACAAAGAAAAAAGGACAATTGTTAGAGAATCATAAGACTTTTGACTACGTACTAGAGATTTATGTAAGAAATATGGATTACAACTTACTAGAACGTCATTCCATACGGCATCTATAACTGCACGCTCCATCTGAGGCCACTCTTTAGTTAATGGGAAATGTTTCCCATTTCTAGCAAAATGTCCTAGCTGAGTAGCTAGTTTTACGTGGTCCCCACCAACTGGTTGACCATATTCATTCCATATTATATTCAATCTCTCTCTACCCCATTTTCTGGTTGGTTTTGCCAGCTCTCTTCCTTTATTTTTCGAGCCCTCACCTGTTATTAACTCTTTTCTTGGCGGCATATCTGTCATATGACAATTCAAATCTAGCACAAAAATTGGATAAACCAAGTAAAGGACCCATAAATTGTCTTATAATATAGGTATAAGACCTATAAATTTATTATAGGTCTTATGTATCTTATATAAGACCATATATAGGTCTTATATATCTTATATATCTTATATAAGACCTATAAACATCAACAACAACACTCAAAATGAAAAAATGACTGATGTATGCATATGGAAAGTTAAAATACACTCTACTGCGTCCCAAAAAAAAACATCAACAGAAACAACAGAGACTTGGGAATTATGAGGCAACAGCAACATGAACAACAGCAACAGAAACAACAACAGCAACAGAAAACAACAACAGCAACAAGAAAGAAAACCTACATTCTTAAAGAGCTTGATTTGTCAATTGAGACTATTCTTTTGAACAGAGAGTGATTTCCAAGACTGGCCAACCTTTTTTGTGTATGCATAGCAAAATATGGCTTAAATGTGTGTGCAGTTGCTGTATTGTGCAATATGCTTTGGCAGTTGTGCATGTGCAATGCATATAAAAAACAGATGCTTGTACTGACTGTCTACGAATAGAGTTTGAAGTAGAATGGGACTATTATTAGTGTATCTTGCACAAATATCTTTTAAGAAAATACTAAGAGGCCCTACTTTTTTCAAAATTCTCTATCAAGCCCTATGGTCCCTTCTGTAAAACCTTTTTTTTTACAATTCCCATCCAGAAATGAACATCATCATTATTAAACTTTCACAAAAAGAAAAACAATCAAAGTAGCCTTCATAATAGAATGGTACCATTGCTTTTTGCCTATTTTGCACCAAAAATAGTGGTAGTCCCTTTGTCCCAATAAAAAGTCACATTTCTCTTTTATTTGTCCCAGAAAAAGAGTCATACTTCTAGAAATATAGTTTAAACTTAAGTGATCTCCCTAAAATGCTCTAATGAAAGGTTGTGGACACATTTGTTATATGTCACATTTAACCTTTACTGCGAATGCTTTATAGCACCATCACTAATTTGACTTCACAAACTACGGCTAAATTCAGCAAAGTATCGTAGAATGACAACATACAACACACTTCACAAAAAACATTCAACTCTTCAGTTTTATTGAAAAGTAACTTAGCAATCTATGAATGATGACTGATAACGGGTTAATTAAAGCAATTTTAGTTATTACTACACTTTAACATGGCATTCACATCAAAAATACAACAACAACAACAAGAAGGAACATGCTTCGTGGGTACCAAATCGGTGGGGAAGCGGGGCGGGGGGAACAACAACAACAACAAGGAACAACAACAAGGAACAACAACAACAACAACAACACTATAGGGCAAGCCTTTCTTGATACAAAAAAAGTATAAAATAGTACGGGGGGGGGGGGCTGGGCTCCCGCGGGTACCAAATCGGTGGGGAAGCGGGGCGGGGACATCCCAAAGTAAAAATTGGATATTCATTTAATATATTCAAATTTGTACAGGCATCAAAGGAGTTCCTAGAGAAGCAGATGACAGAGGTGGAAAGTAACTTGAGAGAGCTGCTGCAACAAGATCCTGTAGGAAATAAGAGTTTGATCAAAAGAAGCAGAACAAATACATATTACAATTAACAATATTAATATTCAATTCAACCATATAAAATAACAAGTTTGATTGAAATATGAAACATAAGTAATAACATTGTCTTAGTAATAGTAAGCAAATAAGATCTAAACAAATACATATTACAATTAGCAATATTAATATTCAACCATACAAAATAACAAGTTTGATTGAAACATGAAACATAAATAATAACATCACTGATGAGAGCCGGAGGTTTGTCCCTGATAGTAGGTCTGACGGGAAGAACGCCTCTGTGCACGAGCAGTGGCTCTCGAATGCATCATAGTCAAATAATCCTCTGAAACTGGCTCGTAACTCCGGGGCTCTGTCTGTATCGCCCAAGCCTCCAGCAACGTATACCGGGCTCCAATAATGGCAGTTTCATCTTCCAACCCCTCAAAACGATCCTGCACCTCCCCCCATCTAGCATCCTCTAAAGCATGTTGACTCTGTTCCCGAGCGATAACCTCCCCCCATCTAGCATCCTCCAAAGCATGTCGGCTCTGCTCCCGAGCGATCCTTGATCGCTCCTGCTCCTCCAGAAATGCCCTCATGGTATCCCATTGATCAAAAAAACCCTGCTGGCTCTGGTTCTGCTCTCCTCCCTGACCACCCTGTCTCTCCTGATCCCCCTCTTCCTGCTCCTCATCATCCTCCTCATCAACGGGATCCATTTGATCATCAACACCAGGCATACGCCAATGCCTGGCATGTTCACCACTCGGAAACGTGGCCCCTACCCTGCAACGGACCGTCCTCCTGGGATTACTATATTCAAACAATAAAGACATGTTGTCTGTCGCCCTCGGGTCCCTCACAAACTTGTCATACTGCACTAGCCAGTCTCCAGAATAAAAACTCATGCCCCCCATCAATCTCATCGCCTCGGGTTTTGGTTCCCCCACACAAGCTTGAGCAATCAACGTGATCATCCCCCCTATTGATATGTTTCCCTTTTTGGTAAGGGCAAATGCCCCACATCTCCGAACAAAAATATCAACCCAATCAGGAATCACCTGAAAACTCCTCAACCCCGTTCGCAAAAGGTTTACCATGGCCACATTCAATTGAGCGGTCTCTCCGTTTGCCAACCAAGACATAGATAGCCCTCTGTAAAATAATTTCCAAGCCGGGTGAGAAAGAGAGGAAGCCCTAAGGTATTTCTTTTTGGAGGGCAATCCTGTGAGCTCCAAAAAGAAAAAACAAGTCGCCCCATCAGCCTCCACCCACTTTCCTCTCGGCTGATCAACCCCAAAGATTCCCCTCAACTCATCATAAGTCATTCGATAGGTTTCATCATCCAGATGAAACCGAATAGAATTTTCTTGTGACCCCTTGCCTACCTCCAAAGTTGAAAGAAACTCAAGTGAATATCTCAAATACGTAGATGGAGTCTTCCCCAGGAAATTACCTAACCCAGCTTGCGTCATCAATTCTGTTACTAACGTCTCTAAACCCAAATCCCTCAACACCGGCAAATGAAGGAAAGTGGTGACTTGAAATTTCCTACCCTCCAAATTCCGCCATTTTTTTCTTTTGAGCGGAGGTCAATTGGGTCAATCCCATAAACGGCGTCAATGATGCATTAGGGGAAGTGGGATCATTTGGGACTACGAGCGGCGGGTTTTGTCTACCCCTCTTGTTGCTACCCCCTCTAACGTCTCTCTCCTTTGGAGGCATATTTTCAACACAAAAACCAACTACAAAACCTTCACACAAATCTCAAAGAAAGTGCAACAATAAACACACCCCCACAATCAAATTCTCCTTCCAATTCCCAACCGAACCAACACACTACAGTTTCAGCACAACCTACCTATATATAAGACGGAGAGACACAAATTTTAGTAATAACATTGTCTTAGTAAATAGTAAGCAAATAAGATCTAAACAAATACATATTATATAGAAGTAACAATATTAATATTCAACCATACAAAAATAACAAGTTTGATTGAAACATGAAACATAAGTAATAACATTGTCTTAGTAAATAGTAAGCAAATAAGATCTAAACAAATACTACTCAAACTAATCATCATCATTATCGGCCATATCAACATCATCATTATCGGTCATATCAACATCAACATCATTGATATTAGTAGTTTCAATCTCGACCCCATCAACTCCCTCTCGCACCCACGATGCTTCTTCGTTAGTAACATTTTCATCCAGATTTTGTGAGCAAAATGGTACCAATTGTGGAATCGAATCTGAAGCTTGTTTATCATCATTTGAATATATGTCAAAACTATCCCTTGGTGTAATCCTCATCACAACTTTCCAATCACTTTCTATAGGATCTTTAACATACCAAACTTGCTCAGCTTGAGATGCTAATATGAATGGTTCATCACCAACTCGATTATCCTTATACAACTTGTGATTGAAGTTTACAAGAGTAAATTTTTGCTCATCTTCCATCTTGCCTGTCCGGTTATCAACCCAATCACATTTAAACAATACAAATCTTATTGAGTTGCTATAACGAATTTCAAGGATCTCAATCAACTCCCCGTAGAAGTTAACATCCCCTACAATGGGATTATTATCCTTTCAGCTTGCAAAACTTGTCACACTTGCATTTAGCATGACTCCACTATTTTGAGTTTTTCTCCATCTATCGACATCCTTCACTCGAAATCGAAAACCATTTATTATGTAAGACTTATACCGCCTCGCATCCATATGAGGACCCAATGCAAGACTTATAATTCTTTCGGGCACTACATCTTTCGTCGTACATACCTTTTATAAAAAACAAAATTTAATAAGAAAATATTTAAAATGATAAATTGAAATTATTATATGAAAGTGGTTTCATACTTACATAATCCTTAAACCAGCTAACAAACTTATCATTATGTTCTTTCTCTATAAGATGTCGTTGATTACGAGGTAGTGTCTTCCTCAAATTTGCATGATGCATTCTGAGGAGATTGAAAATATGAATTAAGTATTAATTTAAAATATAAAAGATATAAGGAATGTAAGCCTCATGTAAGGAATCACTTACGCTAGGTATTGTTCAACATCTTCAGTATTGAAAAGCACATATATATGCACTTGTACTCGTGTGATGTAATCAAGGGTAATTACCTCTTCTTTTCCTACAAAGCGGCCTAACTCATCACCTTCATCATCATTTCTTCTAGGAAGATTGGACTTTGTCTCAATGTCATCCAAATATTGCGTACAAAAAGTCATGCATTCATCAGCCACAATTGCCTTAGATATGAAGGCCTCGGGATGGGCTCAATTTCGAAAATATAATTTTAATGTAAGTAGAAACCTACAAAAACATTTACTTATGCTAAACCAGATGTAAAAAGGAATTTAACTTTTTTCAAAGTAAATTTAATATGGATGTACCTCTCTACCGGATACATCCAACGAAATTGTATTGGGCCTGCTAGCAAGGCCTCCTCGACTAAATGCACCGGCAAGTGCTCCATAACATCAAAGAAAGCTGGTGGGAATATTTTCTCGAGAGCGCATAGTGTGACAACCATCCGATCTTGTATCTTTTCGAGATCAGCAAGTGTATTCACCTTTGAGGATAATTGCCTAAAGAGATTTGCCAACTCAATGATGGCTTTTACAATAGAAGTAGGCAACGCTTTTCGAACAGCTAAAGGGAGTAGTTTTTGGAGCAAAATATGACTATCATGGCTCTTAAGACCCCAAATAGCTCTTTCCTCTAGATGTACACAACGAGATATGTTTGACGAGTAGCCATCAGGGACTTTGACTCCCTTTAGAACTTTCATGAATGTGTCTTTTTGCTTCTTACTCATTGTGAACTGAGCCGGAGGCATAATTTCTTTGTCAGATGGAAGCGTTTGTAGATGCAATGGTTTCCGAATGTTCATCTCTTTTAGGTCTTTTCTTGCTTTATCATTATCTTTTGATTTCCCCGCACTACCTAACAGAGTATGTAGCACATTATCACACACATTTTTTTCAATGTGCATAACATCAAGATTATGACGAACATGATTATTTGCCCAATATGGCAACTCAAAGAAGATACTCCTCTTTTTCCAATTGTGACACAACTTAGGAACCTTTCTTTTCTCCAACTTGGCTTGTTGCTTCTCACCCTCTTCTCATTTCCTCTTTTTAATAACATCTTCTATTTTATACTCTGTTTTCATATTTTCAACTTGTTTAAGCAATTTTGTTCCAAACAATAACTTGGTCTTATCTCTCACTTCATGAGTACCATCAAAAGAGCTTTTATCCTTACGAAAAGCATGACTCCTAGGCAAGAAGCGTCGATGACCAATATAACAATACTTGCCACCATGATCCAACCATTGTGCTTGAGGTCTCACATTGCAACAAGGGCAAGTATATTCACCTTTAGTGCTCCATCCAGACAATATTGCATATGCAGGAAAGTCATTTATTGTCCATAATAGTGAAGCTTGTAAAGTTAACAACTCGTTCCTTGATGCATCATAAGTTGATATACCATCTTCCTACAATTCCTTCAACTCATCAATTAACGGTTGGAGATACACATCTATCTTGTTGCCCGGCCCTTTTGGGCCTTGAGTAAGCACCGACAAGAAGAAGTATGGCTGTTTCATGCATAACCAAGGTGGAAGATTGTATGGCATAAGCACAACCGATCAAGTACTGTGAGATATAGTCATTGTTCTGAAAGGATTAAATACGTCAGATGCTAATCCCAATCTAACATTCCGAATTTCACTTGAAAATAATGGATAACGTTCATCGAATCCCTTCCACGCACGAGAGTCTGCAGGATGCCTCAGCACACCATCGTCTATTCTTTTCTCGACATGCCATCTCATGAGTGTCGCGATCTTAGATGACCAATACAACCTTTGCAACCTTGGCTTTAAGGGAAAATACCATACTTTCTTCATCGCTACCTGCTTGGGAAGTTTATTCTTGCCACTTGTTTCCGCACCTTCACCGCTACCCCCTTCTTGTTGCTTATATCTAGAGGCTCCACAAATTTCACATTTAGTAAGTTTTTCAGTTTTATTTCGAAACAACATACAATGATTAATGCATACGTCCCACGTTTTATAACTGAAACCCAAATCTGCAGTCATCTTGTACGCCTTATGATAGGAACTTGGCACTTTCGCTGACTGAGGCAATGCCCGAATGAAATTTTTAATAAAGAAGTAAATCCCTTATCGGCCACTCGATAATTAGCCTTCCAGTGCATAAGTTCTACAATAAATGAGAGTACTGTAAACTTATCACACCCTTCCCACAAGGCTTGATCAGCATCTCTCAAAAGTCTAAGAAACTTTGCGGTGGCTGCATCTGATTGTACGATTTCTTCAATTCCTGGCTGGTTACTATCCGGCATACCCATCCCTTCATGTACCATTCGCCTCATACAATCTTGCACGCCCAATTCAATTTCAATGCCATATTCAGTTTTCCTATCATTACTATCATTCTTATACGCCGAAATGTACTCTTCCCCGTGCCTAATCCAATTCTTATACACCATGCTGAAAAATACCCACAACAATTTGTCCCCAAAATTTTTTGTCTATCTTGGCAAATGAAGAGGCAAATGTTTTTTCAATAAATACTCAATTGCCAGCTTGCATGATTAGACGGGTATAATGATACGTGGAGGTAATGGACGGTTGGGGAGTTAATTTAGGGAAAAGTGATTTTTTGGAATTAGAGCCCTTTTCAAATTAGATAACCGCTTGGATGGTTCCTTAATAAGCTTCTCAAACCTTCCATTCCGTCCCTTCTTGCTACGGCGTTGCTCCCTGTAAGGTAAAAATTCTTCGTTCTTACTTTTCTCCATTGTTTGCTTTTCTTGTTTGCGTGTCAGTCATGGGTGTAGGACTAGGTGGAGTTCTTCCAAAACCAAGAATGCGCCACCTCCACAAGCTCCCATAGAAATTGATTTTGAAGATTTCTCGTGTGAAAATCTCCTTGCTAAACCAGATGAGGAGACTTGTGTGTTTAGCGATGCCCAAATCGAGTCACTAAAGCAACAATACTACTTCCCTAAAGGTGCTGTCTTTCATCCTTTTTCTGTCAACCTTAGGTCTGATTTGGTTTCCAACAAATGGGTTTGTTTTCTTGAATACCACTTTCTTCTAGGTTTTAGTTACCCTTTCCCATCTTTTGGTTTCCGAATTTTTTCAAAAGACCCAACTTGCTTATCCTCAATTGATGCCTATGGCTTGGAGAATTTTTGCCTTTGTTATCAAAGTCAACAGAGAAAATGGTTTAAACCTAGGGCTTCATGAAATAGCTTACTCGTATAATTTTCAACCTTTTGGGTCAAAAAGGTATCTTTTTAAAAAGAAATCGGGTAGGAATTCCCTAATGAGCACTACGTCTTCAAGTGATAGGGGATGGAAAATAGATTTTTCTTTGTTGATAGGGCATCTATTGAAGGAGGGAATGAAATACCCAGCGAATGGAATAAGGGAGGTACTTCTAATCCTAACTTTTTGATTTTCTGTTTTTGAGACAAACTGAAATTGTAATTGCTCTTACCTTTTTTCAGATATTGATTAGGGAGAGCTTTTCCCACCAGCAGAAGATACCTTGGCAAAAATTGACGAATTTGTCAAACTTCCTTTGGACAAGAGATCTCCTAGAGGTCTGCTGGAATCACCTCTGGTTGCTCAAGAAGATCAAAAAGCATCAACCACCGTCATCATGTCTACAGGTAAGCATGTTGTCTCTTTATTTTGTTTCATCAATCTGATGCGTAATATTTTTTGACATTTTTCATATGTTGATACAGTTTCAAAACCAGTTGTCTCAGGGTCAGATTTTGATCTTGATGACATTGATGCCATGTTTGGAGACACCCCTCTTAAGATAGAAATGAAACCACCACCGGTTCCTAAGAAGATCCCTGTATTAGATGAGAGCGCTGGCATTGGCTCTCGGGTCAAAAAGAGGAAGGCAATACAAGAGGAAGTGATCGAAGTTGTTGATGTATTTGAAGGACTGCCTATGGTGGAATTTAAGAAGAAGTTTATGAGTTTTGCAGCTGGGGTAAGAAGTTATTGTCCACTTTTTGACTGATCTTAAGTTTCCAAAATATCGTTTGATAACAACTTATTTATGTCACTGGCCATGGGACATGTGGAAGATTTGATAAAGGAACATGGGGTGTTTAAGAAAAAGTCCAAATCAGAGGCAGCATTGGCGAAGAAAGAAAAGATTTCGTTGGAGAACCAGGTGAAGGCGCATGAAAAAACATTGGAACAGCAGGGGAAGACCCTAGAGGAGCAAGAGAGGACTGTGAAGGATTTGCTGGATAGTTTGGCAAAAAGTGAAGAGGACCATCCTAAGGAGATTGCCGAAGTAAAAGATTCCTGCAAATTAGCTGCTGCAAAAACTGTTTTAAAGTGTAGGATTAAAATGATAAAGGTGTTCCAAGATGGGAAAGCTCAGGAATTGGGATATCAATAGGGAATATGTTCATTTAACCAAATTGACAGGAGAGTCAGTGGATGAGGGCGAGGTGTCATCAAGTCCATATGAAGCAGTCGTGAAGGAAGCAGCAGAGATTGGTGAAGTTACTCCTAAAGCAACATCTGAGGCGGATGCCATCTGAAAAAGGTATATATAATAAGTTTGTTTTGTTTTTTGCTGGTACTACGGGGGTGGAATCCCAAAGACAATTTTAATTTTGTTGGTTATGTAATAGGTCCATAAGGACCGAAGACAATTTATTTTAAGTGTTGGGTTGGTTCAACACTTTTGTTTTTTAGCTTTAGTAGTTTGGATGTTGGATTACTGCCTTAACTTTTAGGGATGTTCTTATGGTTGCTTTAGAAATATTATGGTTTGGTAATTTTCAAGCATGTCAAGGCTTGTTACACTTTTGATGAAATTTTCTTTGGATGATCACATGTTATGTTCGTAAGGTGACATGATAGTATATCAAAACAACAGATACTTAAGATGACACGTACATGTCATAAGCACAAGAATAAAACATAAGATCAATCATTTAACTGAGTGGGAATGAGTAAGCTATATGAGTTTACCCATATAGGCCCACCCCACACATCAATTAAAGAGATAACTTGTGCTCCAGGCGAAGGTGTGGTAACCTAACATCTCAAGAAAGAGGTAATTCACTCTTTAAACCTTAGAAGGGATTGTGTACCTTTACTTGAGAAGAGATGGCCAGTCTCTGACGGAGGAGAATTCGTTGTCCTTTTAACTTTGAATACTTTTGAGATGTCCCCATTCCCATATGTCAACATCTCGCAAGACAGAGACATGTTAGAGATGGACGTCAACTATGTTGACGCCTCTCCACAAAGTAGGTTAGTGACATCTTAATTTGTAGAGAAGTAAAATGAAAGAATAGTAAATAGGGGAATGAACGACTACACATATTAAATAAAGGATTGTCCATACCTGGGATGAGGTTAGTTTAAGGAAGGCGTTGTCTAGATGTAATACCTTTTAAGGTGAATGGCGTTTCAACTCCGTGGGATCATTTGGCCATCCAAGGTTGATAGGCGATAAGCTCCTTTCCCTGACTGTGCATCAATTAGGTAGGGTCCTTCCCACTTTGGGGCGAGCTTGCCTGCATTGAGTTCCTTTATATTTTGGAATGCCTTTCGTAGGACTAAGTCTCCTACTTGAAACCTTCTAACCCTCACATTTTTGTTGTAAGACCTGGCTACCCTTTGCTGATATGCTGCCATCCGAATCTTGGCCATATCCCTTAGCTCGTCTACGGTATCCAAGTCATGTGTCAAGATGTCCTTATTATGCTCAGATGTCATCAAACTATATCTGGCCGTAGGTACAAGAAATTCCACTGGAATGACTGATTTTGTCCCAAATACCAGTGAATAGGGAGTCTGACCAGTTGCATTCTTAGATGTTGTCCTGTCAGCCCATAAAACCATTGGTAACTCTTCTGCCCATCTTCCTTTCTTCTGATCCAGTCTCTTTTTTAAGTTGCTTATGATAATCTTGTTGCTGGATTTCGCCTGTCCATTCGCTTGAGGGTGAACAAGTGAAGATGTGTAAGTGCTCCAATTTGAGCTTGTTAGAATTTTCGTTAGAAAATTAACGAAAGTTATAACATTTCTAACAATTCCTAACTATCCTAACATTTCTAACAAAGTGAGGGTAAAATGGGCATTGTTATTTAAGGTTAAACCTTAAAAAAGAATCTAAAAAGCAAAACAAAAGAAGAAAACCAAAAATGGCAATGGCTGGAAACACAAAAACTGGCTGTTAATTTGAATTTTGAAAAGAAATATTCTTCTTGTCCAAAGCTGGAGCTGCATTTAATGAACAGTGCACGCTGACTGGATCCATCCGCGCGGATACCTTTGCATTTTCAGGAGGGCTATAAATTGAGCCCTCCAGTCACAAAAATAAGAAAAAAAAACACATTTTGCACCGAACCTCTGGCGAAATATAGAGAGAAAACAGTGAGAATTCACTTGAATTGTCACCATTTTCTCTCCAATCTTTCCCAACTCATACTCATCCACTCACTCTCATATTAAAGCCCTAAACACTCATACACTCAAGCCAAACACTCAAGAATACAAGGAAGATTGGTAAACCCTCCTCTTCCTAACCCTAAATCTCATCCATGCATGCATCTTCAAACTACAAAATGTAGTTCTTTCATCTTCTTGCTCTAGATCTAAGAAGATCACCATGGAAGACCATCTCCATGGATGATCTTCTACAAAGATCAACATTATTTTTAAGATTTCTTACTTTCTTGCAAAGAAAACTCATTTTCAAAACCCTAAAAACCATTTTCAAGCATAAAATCTTGATTTCAAAGGATAAAATTCCCCTTCCCAAGCAAATGAAATGCTTAGTCCTAATGTACCCCAAGGATGGTTTGGTATAGTTGATTCACCACTAAAATGTCTAGTGATCACTAACCAAAACCTAGGGAAATGGGGACAAGCATGGATGCAAAACCCCCCTTAAAATCATATTCTCCTTCTTGAGAAGTTGCTGTCCAGTAGCAATTTTCTCAGACCTCAGTCCATGGTCTTAATTTTTGGACACAGATGAACTTGGAATTTGGTGTTGACTACAAAACACTTTTTGTAGCCAACATCCAGAGCTTTCCAGACATATTTTTACTTTATTTTTTGGGTGAGTAAAACTCCTCTTTTCAAATTTTCTTTCAGAGGCTAGTTCATCAGCTTCTGGGAATCCAGATCTCATATCTGAGGTTTCCAGAAGGTTTTGACCCCTCAAATCTTCTCCAAAATGGAAAATTCCTTCGTACAAACTTTAATTAAGGTGTCTAGAACAACTTTCATTCTCTGAGTTTATCCAGATTACGAAGTTTTAAGACCCTTGAATCCCTTTCAAAATCAAAGGTCCACTGCCTTTTTCATTCTGGCAGAAATGGCTCTCAACTTCAAAAGGTCTTTTGAGTACCAAATCTCAACCCAAAAATCTTCCAAAAAATCATGGGATCAGTTTAAAGTCTTAAAAAGATATCCCAATTTTTACTTTTCTGAGTTTCAACTTATTTTGGCCAAAACGCACACACACACACACACACACACAAATGATTTTCAGCTTGGAAGACTCGTTTTACGAGGCGCGTCGGGTGCACACTAACGTCCTTCCCGACGCGTAACATGACCTCCGAACCTAAATCTCTGATCTCGGGCTTTTTCAAAGTTTTGGCCCTCAAAATTAAAATGGCGTGGCGACTCCGTTTCGTTGATTTTTTCAAACAAAAATGGGAAAATTTTCGGATACACACATCATCACGGTGGCGACTCATTTGAGGGACTAAGCTTTTTTTTTTTAAAAAAAAAAATGGTATTTGGTATATTGGTGGAAACCACTAAATTTCCCGTTATCGCCTCCTAACACGAGTCGGGGATAAATTGTGGTCTAACAATCCCACGTGCACCGGTATCACCGTTTTCAAAAAAAAGCTTTTGAGGGTCAAGCTTCCGTCCCGGCTTTGAAAATCATTTTTGTGTGTGTGTTGATTTTTTGCAGTTTTCATGTTGTTTTGGCCGCCTCGGAGAAAGTCAAAATTTTGACTGTCGGAATAATGTCCCTAACTGTCGGAATTTTCGTGCTTACGTGCTTATGTGCTCATCAAAAAAAATCAAAAAAAAAAAGGGATTTTCAAAAAAAAAAGAAAATTTCCAAAAAAAAAATCATGCATCATATTTTTAAGATACATAAAAAAATCTCTATTTTACTCGTAAAGAGAATATAGATCGCTTGCACACTACGCGCACGTGACCGTACACCGCACACTACGTCCTTAACCCGGGAAATCCTTGTCGCGGTCCGTTTGGTCTTATTACGCCTCTCGGATGAGCACATGACTACCCAAACATCCCATGGAGCCTCGTGTCGACCATGCACTTGTCCGTGACACACTTTGTCCGAGACCCGGTTGGTTTTTAGTCCGGTTCGTGTCATGCCCCGTCCGTGTATAGACCTTTCCTTTCAAGCCTTTGTCGGCATACCGACTCAATATCTTTCGGGTCCCTAATCGCCGGTTCTCGCCGGTTTTCCGCCGCAGACTTTGACCAAGATATTGACCGGCGCCTTGACTTCGGCTCGATCGGCACAAATTATACACCGACTCCCAGCATTGACACCGAGTCATCAAGGATTAATGACTATTCCATGCCTAATTACGGCTTAGCGACGACAAGTCAAGATCAATCGTGGACGCTTATCGGTCAAATCATGCCGACTTTTTGTCGAGCCCTCGGACATGATCTTGACTTTCGACGTCGCCTTGTCCGTAATTTACATCGAATGCTCGTTAAGACTCGATTACCCGCCGACTTTTAGGATCGTTTTCTTTCGGTCGGTGGGACCCGCTTGCCCTATAGGACCCTCGCCCGGGCCGTCCCACCCCTGGGAGGTCGAAATACGGGTGGAATACGAGGGCTTATAGACGTAGTGACGGGGCCCACCGATCCAGAATCAAAGTAGTTTGCGAAAAGAAGAGCAATCTTTTCCAACCGATTAGGTTAATAAAACATGTTTTAAGTAAACGTGAACAAATAATCGCATGTTGCATGAGCCTAAAGCCCAAACACCTACCCTCCTTCCATTCCCGCACATACGAACCTTCATGTCCTTTCCCCCGCATGCCTCCGCACAAAGCTTGGTTTCTGGGCACCGGTCACCGTTTGATCGGTTGGGAAGAGTCAAGCGCGTCATCGGCTTCGCCATTTGTTCCGACTCCGGTTTCGAGAATGTCTCGCATCGGCGGTAATGATGGGGATAACGTTGCTCCGTCCTCCAAAATCCCTCGCATGCACTGATTGGATCCAAGTTGGTAGAACAGATGAGACTTCGACATAAGGCTCAAATTGATGACCTACTCGGGGGGTAGTCGCAAGTCATGGTTTGACTATCGGTCTCAATTCCGATGGCACTTTTACCGCAAAGAAGGAAGAGGTTCTCCTCCTCTTCTTAATAGTCCCGGATACATCAAGATGCTACCCCAAGATTCCTATGTTTCCACCGCCGGACTCCCGCCCGCCGACTTACAGGCAACCGGCCCCCAAACAAGCGCCGGTGACGAAAGAGTTCGGTATACCGTCGGTTGTCCCCTCTCAAAGTGATGATCCCACAAATATCGGCTGAGTGATGAAAATCGGGAGACGATTGAAGAAATTTGGTCAGCCATCAAAGCCACGGAAGAACGCCGGAACGCATACAGTTCGGGATGGAAGAGGCCACACGCCACTTCGGGACTTTAACAATATCCCAACCGACCGGGGCTACCCTGAAGGACAAACATGTGCCCGTTCCCCGGGACCTCAATATCTCTCATTATCCGGCGGAGTCCAATCACTCGCTACCAGATGAGCCCAGCAGCAGATCCCCTGACCCGGTTCCACTCAAAGTCATTCCAGCACCGCTCAACCTGAGGTCCCAAATCCGCCACCAGCCGCAGAACACATTTGGTGGGATATTTGTGACTGTCCCGATTGCCTTGAAAGGGACTATCAGGATTGGATACACGAGGACCGTCCTCCTAAGAAAAAGAAAATTTCCTCCCAGCAAAAATTGAAGGAGAGATTCGAGGCCGGTGATAACAGCGTGGGAACGCTCGGGGAGCCATCTGGGGGATTTGATTATTATGTACTCTACTCACTTCGTCTTATCCCCATAAGCTGAAGCTGGAAGAAAGCCTGGCTCGCACTCTCGTGCCTATTGATGCTACTCCCGATGATGTGGTACAGCTGATTGGAAACATCCACTACGGGAACATAATCACTTTCACAGATCTCGACCTCCCTCAATTTGGGGCTGATCATAACGAGCCTCTCTTCATCACATTCCGAGTTGGATGAACGACGCCTCCTCGGGTCCCGGTTGATAACGGGTCCGGGAATGAACATTCTTCCGGCAAAGATCATGAGCTTGCTTGATATCAAGACTACGAGACTTGAAACCTTCCTCCCTCACAGCCAAAGCTTACGACTCAACATCCCGAAAGCATCCCTCGGAGTTGCTACTTTGGACCTCTGGTTTGGACGTAAATTGATACTGTGGAATTCCGGGTTATCGACATCCCGATTACTTTCAATGCCTCCGGGAAGACCTTGGCTCCATCAAGTCAAAGTGGGTCGCCTCAAGCCTCCACCCGGTGTGTGAAATTCGTCTCGAATGGGGATCCGACGACCATTTACGGGGATTTAGTCACTTTAGAGGGCACGGATACGGGCGGAATACCTATTCGAAATCAAACATGACGAGGAAGGTCACATGCTAACGGGCTTCACTTGGTCGAGCCTCCCAAGGCCCAAGTGTGCAACATAGATCTGCGACGGTCACTCGGGATAAAATCCCACCGGTCTTGAAAATGATGAGAAAAATGAGCTATCTACGGCCTCGGTGCTGGGAAGCACCAACAAAGGAACTCACAAACTCATCGAAGTGAAAGGACAGAATACTCGCCACGGCACGGGATATGAGGCCTCCCAGTGGACACTACAAAGGAAAAAGATTTGAAGCCGCCACAGAAAGGTCCCTACGACAAACCTAAATCTCTCCCCTTCGGTCCTAATCTGGCTGACTACTTTGTAAAGGGTCCCACACAACCAGGAAACATCACAGAGCCCACTCCTACGGCGGGATGGCTAAAGCTTCTGGAGGATAGCCTCAACAAGTTCGGAGGAACCAAGGCTAACCCGGTCCGTAGAATGTTCCCTGGACCTACCCAAGTTACACGGGGCTACCGCTTGCCATGAAGAGTGAGTATACCTTCGCAGGCGTGCTCGACTCGGTGGAACAGTTCGAGAAGCTCACAACCACTATTCCTACCGCCCAGAAGATCCGAAACCCGAATTAGAACCGACAGTGCCAAAAGCTAAGGCCACGGAATTTCCCTCGAGATGATTGGGATGGTCTGGTTATGCGGCAATTGTTCGAAGAAGAAGTCCAGTGCCGGACACGATTGATCTCGGCTCAGTCCAAAAGATGATAGCGGCAATTGAGAAAGGAAAACAAAAACAGCACAGTTCCCGAGTCATGAGGACACCAACAGCGATGCCGCTAAAGAATTGGGAAACTCTCTCAGGCCCGTCCGTGACCAAGGAGGAAATGATCACCAAGCTTGGATTGGTCCCCCGTCCCTTTGTGTCAATCTAGGACAAGTCCTCCCAGTCTCTCTCTGTTAAGATCGAGTCTCTAGGGTTGTCCAATGGCCTTACGCCTGAAGACTACGAGTCTGTAGCAAGCACTGTATCCCCTTTCGTTTTCAATGAAATGACGAACCTTTCTGAGTATCCCTTGATTGCCACTTTAACTAATGATGAATTAATTAAAAAAAAATTTAATAATAATTCATTAGATAAAAAAGCAGACACATTAAACGAAAAGAAAATCAAACAACAAAAAAAATCTTTAAGCAGGTTGTCCGGAAAGAGGAAAATCGAGCCCAAGCTGCCGAAGAGATTTTGACAAGTGTGAATTTGGGAACTGCGGAAGAGCCTAAAAGACGCAGATTGGCGATTTCGTCGAAGGAATCGAAAAGGATGCTCTGCAAAGTCCTACAAAATCCTCAATTCAAAGAAAGTTGCCCTCTTCATCAAAGAAAACATCATGTGCAGATACGGGTTGCCGCCAAATCATCTCGCATAATGGATCCCACTTCGAAGGGAATGTGAAAACTGGCGGCGGAATTCCAAATAACCCGTCACAAGTCATCTCCCTACGGGCCCCAAACCAACGGAGCCGTCGAAGCGAAGAAACAAGACTACGGAAAATATCATCCGGAAAATGGCCGTCCAAGGCAGAGATTGGCCCGAGAAGTTACACTTGGCACTGCGGGGCTACGTAACATCGGTCCGAACGGCAATCGGGGAAACACCTTTTGCCCTCACATACGGAATGGAAGCCGTACTCCCAATCGAGCTAGAAATCCTCGCTCCGTGTACCGCCGGGAAAGCCGGATCAACGAGGTCGAATGGCTCCCAGTCGCCATGATGAATTGGCCCTACTAGACGAACGCCGGCGAAGGCCATGGAACACATCCGAGCCTACCAAGGGAAGAATGGCTAGAGCCTTCGACAAGAAAGTAAAGCATCGGGAAATCCGAGAAGGTGATCTCGTTCTAAAGAAAAGCCCCCACCGTATCAACCCCTCGGCAAATGGGAGCCTGTATGGGTCGGGCCATATGTAGTCCGTAAGATCTTCTCCTGAGGAGCCATGCAACTTGCGGACCTCGACGGGAATCCCTTTGTACACCCAGTGAATGGTGACAAGCCGCGCGAGATACTACGCGTAAAAAAAAAAACAAAAAAAAAAACAAAAAAAGAGTGCTAAAAGAGTAATACCCAACTAGGTTAGAAACCCGAGAAGGGCGGCCTAGGTAAAAACAGGTTGCACCAAAAAAAAAAAAAAACAAAAAAAAAAAAAAAAACAAAAAAAAAAAAAGAGTGCTAAAAGAGTAATACCCAACTAGGTTAGAAACCCGAGAAGGGCGGCCTAGGTAAAAAACAGGTTGCACCAAAAAAAAAAACAAAAAAAAACAAAAAGAGTTCACCAAAGTTGAACTACGAAGACCCGAGCTCCTCAAAATGAGGGGAACGTAGGCACCGGAAACGGTTCGGTCTAAAGCACAAATAAAAGCCATACTTTGGCATCAATACAATTGATCGACCATGAAAGCGTCTCCAAAACTCTAAAGCAATTCAAATATTCATTACAAGTTAAAAAGCTCTTTGATGAGTCTAAGCCCGATTCATTCCTACAACTCGGCAACTTGCTAAAAGAAAACTAAGATACATAATCAAACTAATGTGTCTCGCCATGACAAGAAAAGGGATACTCGAAACCTCGAGTCACTCCAAGCCACTCGCATCGGCCTCTCCCTTCTTCTTCCCCCTCCGAGTCTTTCTCTTACGAACCGGAAAAATGTCGGTATTCCTCCTACCAAGCTCTGGTATAGGGACGGGGTCTATCAAACCGGCCTCCGTCGTGGCCTTAGTAGCCCTAGCGTCATCCCTCATCTCCCGTAACCTAGCCGGTAGCATAGGAGCCCTCCTCTCCTGTCTCTTGACGTAAGCCTCATAATCGGTCCACAGCCGTCTCGCTCTGTCGCGAGGGATTGGCCCTCGCCTCGGCCCTCCTCCTCTCGTAAAGCTTGATCTGGTCCTCCGCACCCACAATGGCCTCACGCCGTCTCAAAATAGCCACCCGAGTCTCTCCTGCATGCCTCTCATACCAATCCAGTACCAAGTGGTCAGAACACCGGTCTCGGACGCTCGAGAATAACCCGAGAAGGAAAGGCGTCATACCTCCATGCTCGGGAAAGAAATGGAAACACCGAGGGATCATCCATGGAAACAGGAGCCACCACCCCGGTGGCTATATCATCAAAAGCCCTCCAAAGGAACCCGCTTCCAAGCCAAACCGTCTCGGGACCGCAGCCTAATGTAGAAACCGGACCGAGAAAGCCCCGAAGCATAACCACGGGACCCGTCCGAAGCACTCTGCGAGTCTCCACCCGCCAATGAGGCACCAACCATCTCGATATCTTCTAGCCTCCGCGACCCGCCATCCAACGCTCCCACGAGCCCCGATCATCAAAATCTACATCGACACCTCTCCCGGCAAAAGTCCAAGGCTCGATCATATCGGGTAGGTTTCCCGAAGAACCCCCAAACGCTCCATCGCCCACAGGTCAAGAGGAACGGCCGCCCTCGTGCATATACCGCCGTCCGGTAGCTAATCTGTCGAGAGCATGAAAAGTCTCCCCAATAATCAAAGGAACGACATCTCGCCTGTGCGACAGTGAACGACAACATCCAAGAAAGACCGATGGCGCATCCCAAAGGAATAGACCATGAACAGGGTGCCAAACATACAAAGTGCAAAGGCATCCCAATAGGCATCATCCTCCAAACCTAGGCCCCTAAATCTGTCAGGTAGACCGGAAATATCGAAATGATCGGGACCGCGGATCATACCTTGCGCTTCCTCCGGGGAAAGATGAAGGAGAACGCACACCGTCGCCAAAAGAAGCTCCTCCGGCAAAGGAATCGCTATCTCTTCCACCTCCGACCTCCAAGCAAGGCCCGAAACTCTTCCGCATTCGGAACAATCTCGTTGAAGGAAAGGCAAAAGACATGCCTTCTAGTATCCCAAAACGAAGAAGAAGCTCTTAAGAGGTCATAATCCGAACCAATTCCTTGATAGACCATAAGCACTTCATCTGTACCTTGTCTTCAAAGAATGATCTTCTCTCATGCATGATCTCCCTACACCACTCCTTGAACTTTTCAAAGAACAAAATTTGCCTTTCTTTGGACAATTTTGGAGAATTTTTGGCCATTTCCATGGTTTTTCTCTCTTTCTCCCGAAAATGGTTGTTGGACCGGAGGTTGAAGAGGATATTTGAATTTGAAATAAAGCAAGACCAGTTCGAACCAAAATTAAAGGACAATGTCGATCGCCCTATCCGCGCGGATGAGTTTCCAAAAAAAAATCTGCAATCCAAGCCGCTACACCAAAAGAGGAATATTCCGTCCCGGTTGCTCGAAACCTGTGCAAAAACCTCCCCAAACCAGTCCATATACCAAACACCCTTGCAAAAAAAAAAACCAAGGCTCATGCAACACTGCATTCATACTGCATTGCATTCATAAATAAAATCCTAAATTATTACATTCCAAAAAAAAAGAGTGTGCATAAAAAAAAACAAGCAAACATAAATAAAATCCTAAATTATTACATTCCAAAAAAAAGAAAAAAAAATGTGCATAAGCTGTACAAATCTAAATCTCAATCTCAAATCTCAAAAAAAAAAAAAAAATCAATCGGAGTCTCCAAGACCCGATGTCTCCCCCGCCTCTTGCGACTCGGGCCCGCCTCCTCAGAGCCCCGAAAATCTCGGGCTCGAATCGTCCTCGTCTCCGAGAAGAGGCTCATCGGGACCAACCGCACGCTCCGATAGGGCAAGCCGAGATCTGCGAAAAATCGTATCCGAAGGTGAAGGCGTCGGACTCCCGCACGTACGAAGACGACCCGCCATGCCGCCAAACGTGTCCCCGCCCGTGTGGATCCCCGAGAATGACGTGATCCGAAGGCGCACCGCGCGAGGATCAAGGAGAGGAGACAAAGGAGTCTCTCAAGAAGTCTCTGAGCGAATAGGGGAAGCCTCCCGTCGACGGGCGCCGGCCGTGGTCGCCTCGCTCTAGCTCGAGGAGCCCCGCAAGCGACCATCCTCCCGATGAATCTCTTGGCCCCGATCACTTGCTTCGTCGCCTTCTCGACGACCACCTCCGAAAACTGCACAAAAGCAAAAGCGTCAAAAAAAAAAAAGAGGTGATGCTAAAGATGATGAAACAAAAGAAAGAAAAGAAAGGGGAAAAGGTGAAACCATACCTTCATACTCCTGACGAGGCCTGAAAGCTCGTGGAAGTCGCTCGGCCGAGGGATCTGCACCCTCAATCGGACCCCATCCCGGGATATAGGAAAAATCCGTCCGAGGGTACCGCGGGATCCCAAGCCCCTCCCTATCCAAAACCCGAGGCATCCTCGGCCTCCTCAAGACGAATGTCGCATATGGCTCAATCGCCACGAAGTCCGAGAAGTGCCGGCTCGCTTCGGTAATCATCCCAGTCACGGACCGATCGCTCGGAGTGCATCATATCGGCGGGAGGCTCCACCGGTGTCCTCAAAGGCGAGTTCACGCCATGCCGGCGCGTCACCCTCTCTCCTGCATAATATGCATCGCAGTCGGACCCTCAAAATCCTCCGCCGCACCGCCCGGATCTCGCGCCCTTCACTGCGCTACCTCAAAGCGATCCTGTGGGAAGAATATCATCCCCTCATCCGTCTCGGCCTCCGTCAAAGGAAGGCAATCCGCGTACTGAGAGTCGTACGCCCCCTGGAGCTTATCTTCTCCCGGCATGCTTGGACCAAGATCGCATGGCCGGATACGCCCCCGACGTACTCCGCCATTTGTCGCCACACCGTGACGTGGAAAAACTCCAACGCCCATACCTGCGAAAGGTAAAAATCCAATCAATCCAAAGTGCAAAAGAAAAGTGCGTGCTCAAAAAAAAAAAAAAAGAGGGAAAGCAAAAAGAGAGCTTATACCTCCGGGGCAAACTCAAAGCAAGACAAGGAGCTCACAGCCTTCCTGCCGTACCTATCAAGAGCAAAATAAAGCTCTGCCCCCGGCCTCTCCCAGAGACATCTCCGGCCATCTCCATGTCCTCCAAGGACCTCAAGAAGGCAAAGACCGCCGTCCTCAAGATGCCCAAAGAGCGTGCTCGAGAAAGCAAACCACAAGAAGGCCCTGGCAATCTGATCGGCGCCTATCCTCTCCTCCCCAGCCTCATAACTCGCTATGGTCTCCACGATCTTGCCGTAGACCACGGCATACTCCATCCCCATCCCCTTTTGGGAATAGGGGAAAATCCTTAAGAGCCCGCAGATCGCATCGCGTAGCCTATCCCGCCACTCAATGCCGCGTCCATTAAAGGACAGCCCGTAATCGCAGCATAGTCGGAGGGCGTAACCGTAGCCTCGCCCCGTAAGAAGTGGAAGGTGTGGGTCGCGTCCCACCAATGCTTTGCGCCGGAGCAAACATCAAGCCCTTGCTCTTAGGGAACTTGACCGAGCCCCCTCAAGCACTCGACGAACTCCCGAGCCCCGTCTCAACAACACTCTGTCTCGGACTCGGCAAAGCTCCTCGGCCCGCATCCGGAAGCCGGTCCCACAAGTCAATCACGGACTCCACCGATCCTCGAGTCTTCATCTTGTTCACCAAGCTCCGTCACAAAACGGTTTCCGCCCGTAATAAAAAAAAAAAAAAGAGAAAAGAGAAAATGTCAAAAAAAAAAAAAAATTGCATTTGCATTTTCAAAAAAAAAAAAAGCATACACATGCATTAAAAAAAAAAAATTTCGACAAAGATAACAAGATACAATGAGCATAGCCCCATTTTTCTCGCATGAAAGAAAAGCCGGTTTCGGCCAAGTCCCAATGCATTCATCAAAAAAATAATAAAAAAATGCATTCCTACGGAAGTAAAAACTCCGTCCCATTTTCATAAAATAACATGCATCATCTCAAAAAAAAAAATTTTGCATACATGCATATCATCCATCTTACATGCAACGGGAGGAAAAATCCGTCCCACTTTTCAAAAAAAAAATCCTAAACATACATACATCTCATATTGGCAAAATGCCCATTCTTTCCAAACAAAATGCATGCATTGCATCATCATTCATCAATATCAAAATTCAATTTCAAAAAAAAAAAATCATCATCATCATCAACATGCAATATTCAATTTCAAAAAAAAAAAAAATCACAATTCTTCGAATTTTCACATGTAATTTTCGAATTGAAAAAAAAAAATGTGGCAAAAATGCCAATTCTTTTTCCCAAGCAAAGTGCACATTTTGGGTTACTCATATACTCATTACAACATGCAAAGCATCAAAATCAAGATTCAAAGCCAAGAACATCAATCATTCGAATTTTCAAAAAAAATTAATTCAAAAATCACCCAAAATTCAAATTTCAAACAAGAAATCAACAAAGGGATCAAAGGGTTTCAAAGTATACCGTTCGAAGATGCGGATCCGAAGCCCAATGTTGCCAAGCATCGGGGTAATGCTCCTCCTCAACCGATTGCGAAAGATTGTAATGCCTCCTCATTCGGACGAGCTCCAATCGCCTCTCCGCTACCGGGCCACGTCCTTGGCCTTGAAAAGCGCCTTCCCCGTGTTCCATTGCTCAAAAAATCGAAGAAATCGGAAGATTTTGAAGCTTTTTGGCCAAAAATGGCGGATTTGCACTTTTCTCTCTCTCTCGTAATTTTCGCCAAAACCGAATGGGGAAGAGGAAGGGCGTTGGCCCTAATTAATACCCCTGGTTTTCAAACCTATCCGCGCGGATAGGATTGCAAGGGTCAAAATGACCCTTTTGCCCCTTAAAATTCCACTGCAATTGGTCCCCTTGACAGAGTTAACCAAAGATAACCAAAGTCACTTGTCAAGAAAATCACCCGGCACGTAAGACCGAGTGCCCCGAGAAAGATAACGAGATCCCGTATCTTTCATCAAAATTACCCCGGCCAACCGATTTCCAGAAAGATAACGAGATCCCGTATCTTTCATCAAAATTATCCCCTAGTCAAACGTAAGACCGAGTGCCCGAGAAAGATAACGAGATCCCGTATCTTTCATCAAAATCTTCCCTAGCGGTCAAACGTAAGACCGAGTGCCCCGAGAAAGATAACGAGATCCCGTATCTTTCATCAAAATTACCTCCGGCGATCGAAGAACGTAAGACCGAGTGCCCCGAGAAAGATAACGAGATCCCGTATCTTTCATCAAAATTACCCCTAAGTAGCCAAACGTAAGACCGAGTGCCCCGAGAAAGATAACGAGATCCCGTATCTTTCATCAAAATCTTCCCTGCTAGCCAAACGTAAGACCGAGTGCCCCGAGAAAGATAACGAGATCCCGTATCTTTCATCAAAATCTTCCCTAGAAGCCAAACGTAAGACCGAGTGACCCGAGAAAGATAACGAGATCCCGTATCTTTCATCAAAATTACTCCCTAAGCAGTCAAACGTAAGACCGAGTGACCCGAGAACGATAACGAGATCCCGTATCTTTCATCAAAATCTTCCCCCGGCCGTAAACCTTAAGACCTAGTGCCCCGAGAAAGATAACGAGCTCCCGTATCTTTCATCAAAATCTTCCCTAAGCCAAACGTAAGACCGAGTGCCCCGAGAAAGATAACGAGATCCCGTATCTTTCATCAAAATTACCCCCGGCAGTCAAACGTAAGACCGAGTGCCCCGAGAAAGATAACGAGATCCCGTATCTTTCATCAAAATTACCCCTAAGCAAGCCAAACGTAAGACCGAGTGACCCGAGAAAGATAACGAGATCCCGTATCTTTCATCAAAATTACCCTAAGCAATAAACGTAAGACCGAGTGACCCGAGAAAGATAACGAGATCCCGTATCTTTCATCAAAATTACCCCTAAGAAACGTAAGACCGATTTCCTGCACGAATACGTCTGATTTTCCTCAAAGAAAGGCTAACGAAATCCCCAAAGAAAGTTAACGGAATCCCAAAAGCCAACGAAATTTCAAGAAAAACTCGAACTACGAAAGGGCTTGATTCCCACTAGGGATACGTAGGTAGCCTATCATTAGGTCCAGCCCCTCGACCAAAACGGTCACCCTCTCCTTCGGCAGCAGACGAAGTCCACCGAAAGGCCATTTCAAATCAAGGTTCGAGGCACCTAAAACGCCATCTCCAAGGTTCGAGGCACCTAAAACGCCATCTTCAAGGTTCGAGGCACCTAAGACGCTATCACTAGAAAGCGATAAATCACAAAAATCCCCAGCAGAGCGGATACCCGTCAGACCAAAAATGGTCATTCCTATCCCCAGCAGAGCGGATAGCCATCAGACCAAAAATGGTCATTCCTATCCCCAGCAGAGCGGATAGCCATCAGACCGAAAATGGTCAACTCTTATCCCCAGCAGAGTTTCTTTCCAGCAAACGACTGTAGAACTCGCTCATCAGGTTCGAGGCACCTAAAACGCCATCATCTTCAGGGTCAAAGACTCGAACTACGAAAGGGCTTGATTCCCACTAGGGATACGTAGGTAGCCTATCATTAGGTCCAGCCCTCGGCAAAACGGTTACCCTCTCCTTCTAAGCAGCCAGACGAAGTCCACCGAAAGGCCATTTCAAATCAAGGTTCGAGGCACCTAAAACGCCATCTCCAAGGTTCGAGGCACCTAAAACGCCATCTTCAAGGTTCGAGGCACCTAAGACGCTATCACTAGAAAACAATAAATCACAAAAATCCCCAGCAGAGCGGATACCCGTCGAGACCAAAAATGGTCATTCCTATCCCCAGCGGAGCGGATAGCCATCGACCAAAAATGGTCATCTCTTATCCCAGCAGAGTTTCTTTCCCAAACCGACCGTAGAACTCGCTCATCAGTTCGAGGCACCTAAAAACGCCATCATCTCCGTGGTCAAAGACCCGAACTACGATCGGCTTGATTCCCATTCGGGATACGTAGGTAGCCTATCGCTAGGTTCAGCCACCCGATCACTCGATCATCCTGCCAAATATGGAGCCTTACTCTTATCGACGACCCCGCTTCCTTCGAAAGCGCCGTCGCCGAGGGGCTACTGTAAGTGCTCCAATTTGAGCTTGTTAGAATTTTCGTTAGAAAATTAACGAAAGTTATAACATTTCTAACAATTCCTAACTATCCTAACATTTCTAACAAAGTGAGGGTAAAATGGGCATTGTTATTTAAGGTTAAACCTTAAAAAGAATCTCAAAAAGCAAAACAAAAGAATAAAACCACATATAGCAATGCTGGAAACATAAACTGGCCGTTAATTTGAATTTTGAAAAGAAATATTCTTCTTGTCCAAAGCCGGAGCCGCATTTAATGAACAAAGGCACGCCATCGGACCCATCCGCGCGGATACCTTTGCATTTTCAGGAGGGCTATAAATTGAGCCCTCCAGTCACAAAAATAAGGAGGAAGAACACAATTGCACCGAACCTCTGGCGAAATATAGAGAGAAAACAGTGAGAATTCTTCAAGAATTGTCACCATTTTCTCTCCAATCTTTCCCAACTCACACTCATCCACTCACTCTCATATTCAAGCCCTAAACACTCATATACTCAAGCCAAACACTCAAGAACACAAGGAAGATTGGTAAACCCTCCTCTTCCTAATCCTAAATCTCATCCATGCATGCATCTTCAAACTACAAAATGTAGTTCTTTCATCTTCTTGCTCTAGATCTAAGAAGATCACCATGGAAGACCATCTCCATGGATGATCTTCTACAAAGATCAACATTATTTTTAAGCTTTCTTACTTTCTTGCAAAGAAAACTCATTTTCAAAACCCTAAAAACCATTTTCAAGCATAAAATCTTGATTTCAAAGGATAAAATTCCCCTTCCCAAGCAAATGAAATGCTTAGTCCTAATGTACCCTTAAGGATGGTTTGGTATAGTTGATTCACCACTAAAATGTCTAGTGATCACTAACCAAAACCTAGGGAAATGGGGACAAGCATGGATGCAAAACCCCCCTTAAAATCATATTTTCTTTCTTGAGAAGTTGCTGTCCAGTAGCAATTTTCTCAGACCTCAGTCCATGGTCTTAATTTTTGGACACAGATGAACTTGGAATTTGGTGTTGACTACAAAATACTTTTTGTAGCCAACATCCAGAGCTTTCCAGACATATTTTTACCTTTATTTTTTGGGTGAGTAAAACTCCTCTTTTCAAATTTTCTTTCAGAGGCTAGTTCATCAGCTTCTGGGAATCCAGATCTCATATCTGAGGTTTCCAGAAGGTTTTGACCCCTCAAATCTTCTCCAAAATGGAAAATTCCTTCGCAAAAACTTTATTTAAGGTGTCTAGAACAACTTTCGTTCTCTGAGTTTATCCAGATTATGAAGTTTTAAGACCCTTGAATCCCTTTTAAAATCAAAGGTCCACTGCCTTTTTCATTCTGGCAGAAATGGCTCTCAACTTCAAAAGGTCTTTTCAGTACCAAATCTCAATCCAAAAATCTTCCAAAAAATCATGGGATCAGTTTAAAGTCTTAAAAAGATATCCCAATTTTTACTTTTCTCGAGTTTCAACTTATTTTGTCCAAAACACACACACACACACACACACACACAAATGATTTTCAGCTTGGAAGACTCGCTTTTACGGGGCGCGTCGGGTGCACACTAACGTCCTTCCCGACGCGTAACATGACCTCCGAACCTAAATCTCTGATCTCGGGCTTTTTTCAAAGTTTTGGCCTCCAAAATTAAAATGGCGTGGCGACTCCGTTTTCCGGTTTTATTTGGTTTTTCAAAGAAACGCAAAAATCGAATTTTCTCGCGAATGGCAACATCATCACAACAGGTACCTCGCGAATGGTCTCATCCAGGTTTAGACGCCTCCTAACAGTCTCGCTCAGGTCAAGGTCCCCATGCGCGGCCCTTGCCCCCTGTCGAACTATGATCGGCTTGATTCTCGCTCGGGATACGTAGGAATCCTTTTCGCTAAGGGTCCAGCCAGCTGACCGCCCAGGTCTCTTTCAAAGTAAGGCATCCCGATTTGGATCCTTATCTTTTTCAACGACCCCACCTCCTTCGGAGGAGACGTCGCTGAGGGGCTAAGCGTAAGTACCCCAAATCCGGATCGTCCAAATCCGTCGGAAAGTTAACCGAAATCCGTTAAGCCGGCGGCTCCAGGTTAACCGAACTCGTTAAACTCCCCTGGGTTCTTTGTGCCAACGAGGACGTCCGGGGCGCCCGTGCATCCCGACGTCGAACGTACTTAACACGTGTCATCTCACGTAAAAGTATGGCTTTCCCCGAAAACGCATTTTCCTAAGCACTTTCCGGGCGTTTCGGACATTTTCCGGACTGTTATTTTAAAAAACGGACAAAACCGGGACCGGGGGACAAAATCCCACATGGCTGGTGACTCACAGGGACACTTGGCACGCATGCCACCTCCCTCTAGTCACCCTTCAATCAAATTCAAAGGGAAAAGACTAAAATACCCCTGGTATACAGTCAAAATCCGACCGGACTACCTGTGCACTTTTCCTGAAATTGCCAGCAAGTCCCCCAGATTTCCAAAATACCCAAAAACCCCCTGGATTCAGTCCAAGTCCGTCCGGACTCCTACTGCAATTTTCACCCTATAAATAGAAGTTGCTGTCAAAGGCAAAAAAGGATTTTGAACACCAAAAATTCACCACCCCCTCGGCCCAAACTGATTTCACCCCTTTCGAGCTCCCGTCCTGTCTCGATTCGCGTGAAACCTTCGTATTTCGATCAAATACGCACCTTACTACTTCGAAACAACCTTTCGAATCACTTTCCGTATCCCGTACACACCTCCCGAGCCAAAGAAGTCAACCCTAGCCATAGGTATAACTCCCTCTCTCTAAATCTCTCGTTCCATCTCGGTTTACGCGCCAGTCGCTACAACCGTTTCGAACGTCGTTATCAAAATGTAGACGCCTCCGTCTAACGGGGTCCGATACGTTTTAGCCCCTCGATCCTCTTCTCTTTCCGTAAGAGAAGTAATCACGGGTTAAAACGGCGTTTCGACCCCGTTCCGTTTACTTTTATTGTCATTTACCAATTCCGGATCGATCGATCCGTCTATCGTCATTTTAATTTCTGTCATTTACAAATCCGAGCCGTTTGGCCTCGTTGATCGTCATTTACAAATCCGAGCCGTTTGGCCTCGTTGATCGTCATTTACGAATCCGGATCGTTTGATTCCGTTGATACCGCACTTTAAATACTGTCATTTACAAGTCCGACCCGTTTGGATCGTGATAGTATTTACCTTTCAAAGTCCGAGTCGCAACCCGATTCGTTGATCGCATATCATTTAATACGCATTTTTCCCGTAAAAATCGTTAACAATGTAATGCCCGGTTCAAAACCGGAGTTCGTCCGTCGAACTCTCTTTCAAAACGCGCGAAATGACGTTCGGCCTCCGAATGCTCATCTTCAAACTAAAAGCCGCCATTTGACACTTAAAATCATTTAAAACGCATTTTTCCCGCAAAAATCGTTAAGAAAGACATTCCCGGTTCAAAAAACCGGAGTTCGACCTTCGAACTCCTTTTCAAACTCAAAATCGACGTTTGCCACGCAAACGCTCATTTCAAACTCAAAATCGACGTTTGTCACGCAAACGCTCATTTCAAACTCAAAACCGACGTTTGTCATTCAAACGCTCGTCTTTTCAAACAAAGTCACCTAATCAATGTTTGTCATTCAAACCAAGATTAAGCTTGTGATTCAAGCCCCCATTTCAAAAAACACACACACACACACACGATTTCGAGAAAGGTAGAAAGACTCGTCATGCGAGGCGTTTCGGGCGATCTCGTAATACTCTACCCGAAACGTAACTTGACCTCCGAACCTAACAATCTCTGGTACAAAAAAGTTTTTTACTCGTTTTTGCTGCCAATAAAAATGATCCCCGTTTTTAAAGCCTTTTTCTAAGTTTTTGCTACCAATAAAAACGACACCTTTTCACAATAGCCGTTTCTCAACGTTTGGGCTCAAAATACAAAAACCGCGTGGCGACTCCTCATTTTTCCTTCCCATGAAGCGAGGTCTCAGACACCAACCCCCCCGCGAAAGACAACCGCCTTTCGCGTCGCGCGAAATTCGGGTAATTTCACTACTTACCAAAGGGCAGTCACTACACTATTCCATGACATGATCCACAAAGAAATAGAGGTATACGTGGACGACATGATTGTCCACTCAAAGGGGACAGATGGCCAGCACTTCAGAGATCTCAGAAAATTCTTCAATCGACTGAGACAGCACAAGATGAGACTCAATCCCGCCAAATGCTCATTCAGAGTGGTCAAAGGGAAGGTCTTAGGGTACATGGTCACCGAGCGTGGCATAGAAGCAGACCCCGTCAAGATAAAAGCCATCATAGACATGCCTCCACCCAGAACACAGAAAGAAGTAAAGGGATTCATGGGCAGACTCCAATATATCAGTCGATTCATCAATCAGCTGACTACAATGTGCGATCCTATCTTCAAACTACTTAAGAAAAACGCACCTCAAGAGTGGACCGAAGAATGTCAAGAAGCATTCTAGGAAGTTAAGCATTACTTAACTTCCCCACCCATCCTAGTTCCACCACACAAGGAAAAGCCCTTAAAGCTATACCTCACGGTTACTGACAATGCGCTAGGGGCTATGCTCGCTCAAGAACAGCCTGCCTCACACATAGAGAATGTCATCTACTTTGTCAGTCGCAGATTCCAAGGTAGCGAAATCAACTACTCACCACTCGACAAGTCCTGCGCTGCTCTTGTTTGGGTTTCACAAAGGCTAAAGCACTATATGGAAGCCTTCCCGGTTCGTCTCATTGCAAGAATGGATCCGTTGAAATACATCCTAGACAAATCAATTTTGTCTTCGAGATTGGCCAAATGGTACTTCATGCTCGCGGGATATGATATCACTTACGTCACTCAGAAATCCGTCAGGGGGAGTTTATTTGCAGATCAGTTGGCCGAATTTCCTTGTGACGAAGTGAAGGGGGAAGACCCGCGATTCCCTGATGAGGACATCATGAGTATAGAAGAAGAAAATAAGTGGCAATTATTTTTCGATGGCGCGGCCAACAAGAGAGGGATCGGCATCGGAATGTTGTTAGTAGACCCTGACGACATCTATACTCCACTAGCAATACGTCTTGACTTTGACGCCACCAACAACACCGCAGAATATGAAGCTTGCATAGCGGGGCTTGAGGCAGCCCTAGAACGCAACGTGACTGAACTTGAGGTATTTGGGGACTCCCGCTAATTATCAATCGGAACATCGAAGAAGTGGAGGATCCAAGATCCAACCCTTCAAAGATACAAGGCCCACCTCCGTGAGCCGGGCGCAATAATTTCAGGATGTCTCATTCCACTATCTTCCTAGAGATAAAAATCGATTTGCAGACGCATTAGCTACACTCGCCTCCTTGGTTGAAATTCCTAAAGGAAAGGCAGTCAAACCCTTCAAAATAACACGACGTTCAACTCCTGTATACTGCGCCGTTATAGATCTCCATGACTGCAAAGACAAATGGTTATCTGAATGTGCCATTGTTGAGAACTCCAAAGAGAAACCATGGTACCATGATATTTGGCATTTCATCCTAGATGGAACCATCCCACCTGAGGCAGATCAGAAGACTCAGATCGCCCTTAAGAGGCTAGCAGCTAGTTACATCATTGTCGCTGGCCGTCTATTCAAGAAGCATTCCCAAGGAAACCTCCTTTCTGCCATCGAGGAAGAGGCCCGAGAAATAATGGACCATGTTCATCAAGGTATATGTGGAACCCACATGAGCGGAAACATGCTCACCAAAAAGATCATCAGACAAGGGTACTTTTGGCTAACCATGGAAGCCGACTGCACCAAAATGGTCAAGAAATGCCATAAGTGTCAGATACACGCCAACCTTCAGCACGCACCGCCTTCCCTGCTGTACCCTATGACTTCTCCTTGGCCGTTCTCGACATGGGGGATAGACGTGATTGGAAAGGTCACACCCGTAGGAGCCAATGGGCACTGCTTCGTCCTAGTAGCCATCGACTATTTCACTAAATGGGTCAAGGCCGCCTCCTACAAAGTTTTGAATGCCAGAAAGGTTGCATAATTCATCAAGCACAACATCATCTGCCGATATGGGGTCCCGCAAGAGATGATATCCGATAATGGGTCGCACTTCGAGAAGGAAACCGATCGCCTCCTAACCGAGTACAAAATCACAAGGCACAAGTCGTCTCCTTACAAGCCTCAAACAAATGGAGCAGTTGAAGCCGCAAACAAGACAATCGAAACCATCATCAGAAAAATGGCAGTCACTGGGAAAGACTGGCCCGACAAGTTACCTTTCGCACTGTGGGGATACCGCACTTCAGTCCGAACAACTACAGAAGAGACTCCCTACGCCCTCACATTCGGAATGGAGGCTGTCTTGCCAATAGAATTGGAAATACCATCACTTAGGGTTCTCCTAGAAAACCAAGTGAACGAGGTCGACTGGTTAGAAAGCAGATACGAAGAGTTGGCCCTGCTAGACGAAAGGAGGCTGAAAGCAGCCGAGCACACCCAAGCTTACCAAAGAAGAATGGCAAGAGCTTTCAACAAAAAGGTCAAGACAAGGAATATCAGAGTAGGCGACCTGGTTCTCCGTGAGCATCGTCCTAGACCTTTCAACCCGCTAGGCAAGTGGGGACCAAAATGGATAGGACCCTACATTGTGAAGAAAATATTCTCTGGGGGAGCCCTTCAGCTGGTGGATCTAGACGGAGATCAACTACCAAAGCCAGTCAACATGGACAAGCTCAAGAAATACTTCGCGTAACTTGGCCTCCTAAAAAAAAAAAAAAGGAAAAAATACTCGCTAGGTTGAATATCTCGAAGGGGGCGGCCTAGGCAAAAATTAGAGCTCGTATAAGAAAAGAAGCCCGCTAGACTGAAAACCCAAAAAGGCAGTCTAGGCAAAAGAAAGGGAGTGTATAAAAAAAAGGGGGGGCCTTGTCTCGCGCGAGATTACCCTTCGGCCTGAAACCGTATTTTGTCCTTTTTCTCTCAAAAATGAACTACGTTAGACCTGAGCCTCTTATTTAATTGCTGTAAAAGAGGAACGTAGGCAGCCTTAGGGTTCGGTCTAATCAAATAAATAAATTCAATTTTGTCCTTTCATTAATCAAATGCGTTTTATTAACGGCAAAAGGGAAATCCAAACCACAACGACTAATTTGCTAAGCTAACAACCTTGAAAAAAAATACTAATAAAACTATTGATCTATCAAAGCAATCTCTTGGTACTCCTTAAGATCTAGCCTTTCATCGACTTGGTAGGCTGGCGGACATGATCACCATCGTCTTCGCGATCCTTCTTGCGCTTTGGGCCCTTCGAAGCAGAACATCCCTTGAGAAGATCAAAGACGGACTCCGAAAGTCTCTTGAAGACGTTGGGTCTATCTAAAGCTTGCGTCTTTCCAGGCATCCCTTTGCCTCGCCTCTCGTATCAATCCCCATCAAGAAAATCCTGGGTTGGATCGGTCCGTACATTAGCAGGATCAGACTGAGCCTCGCTCCTTCGCAAAATACTGCTAGCTACAAAAGAATCCCCTAGCAATGAAAGCCGCAGATCATCAATCTTCTCCACACTAGGGTGATCGGTACGAAGGAACCAATCCAAATACTTGTCAGGCAAGAAGACACTTGCATTAAGAGTCTGAAGGTTTGACCAGCGGTCCCGACTAGTTCCGTCGCCCCATGCTTGAGCTAGCACCTGCGCAAACTCTACACCAATATAAGACACATCACGAGAGGCCCCTTCGAAAAGATAAGTGTCCTGCTGCTGACCAAACTGACGGAGCACCCGCTTGGGGAAATAAAATGAGGAATCTCGCAAACCCGGAAGAACAACCCTGTCAAAACCCTTGGTATTGGCAACATACTTGTCCAATCTCCAATAAGGTGGGCACCAAAGAATATCAGCAGTTACCATCTTCGCAATCAACTCAGCCCATTCATCCGTCGAGAGATCCTTGATCAACAACTTCCTCGTATGATATGTGAAAGGGGAATATTCCAACGGGGGGCCTACCAACTTGAGATGCTCCCTAAGCCAAATAGTCAACAAAAGAGGACTCCCTTGAGTCATAGCACCGGCCTTATGCATCTCATCAAGACCATGTAGGGTTTCACCCAAGATTAGCGGAATAATGTTCCTAGAACGTTTTCTAGCCTGCAGAACAATTTTCACCAATTGAGAGTCAACCAAGCCATCCCTGCATGTGAACAAAACATCTCTGAAAAGAGAAAGGGCCAGAAAGTTCCGTTTGTAGACATGAAAGGCGTCATCATCTGAATCTCCTCTAAATCGTTCGGGAAAAGAAGAACAATCTACCCACCTACGGTGAACCAACTCATAGCACGTATCAAGGGGGATCCCTAGCAATTCATTCAAGGCCTCCGAATGATTCATATTGTATTTAGGAACAGCAATCTCACCAGTCAAAGGCATATCCAAGATAATGGCAAATTCCTCCACAGTAGGCACCATCTCATTAAGAGAAAAATTGAAAAGATGGACAGAGGGATCCCAAAATCTAGCAGCACCCTGCAACAGATTCCAATCCGATTGGAGGTTCTTCAAGGTAAAAAGGATTCTGAATCCGAATTCTGCTATAAACCTATTGCGAGATCGGTTGCGAAACGACCTCACAAAATCTCTTGATGCTTGCTTGAAGGCTTCAATCACTTCAGACGACAAAGAAAAATCATCAACAATCATGGACGTTGGGGCAATCTCCTTGGAAGCCATGGATTACAGGGTTGAAAAAGAAGACAAGAGTTTCACCCTAACAGAATATCTCTAGAGTTTGAAAGGCTAGGGTGAGTTATCTGACCGGACTACAGGGCGTTTATATAGGGAAAACTGACAAAATCCCGTTCGAAGAAGGAAAAGGATTCTGCCTGGGTAGCGTGTCTCGTGCGAGTCACCTTGTCCTGCGCGAGATATCGCCTCGGCAAAACGGCAACAGCTCTACACAAACAGCAATCTAGTCCCGACTTGACGAATCAAATCTCGAAAAACCTGCGCATACAGTTCATAACATGCAGTGCAACACCAAAATTAAGCTCAAAATTGTGGCCTAGACGGCCATTCCATTTCCAAACCACGAAAAGTCGAGAAAGTTAAAAAATTAACTAGTTAAACCTAGGATTAGGACTTAAGAAAATATGTTTTTGTGCTACCTACTTGTTTCTAACAGGTACCAAAGAAAAGGAAAAAATTGTATGGGCCCACACGGCCAATATTTACAAGTCATCAGAAATCAAATAGAGAGAAGAGGAGGGGACCACGCCATCAAGTCGCTTGAGCCGCCGGCTCCTCCACGGGGGCTACCATCCCTCCTCGACCTCTTGGCTCCACAAGTCGGAGTCACCGCAGAGGCCACCGTCGAAGCCGCCAAAGAAGCCTTCTGGAATGTCTCTCGTACAGTCCGACACTGTGGCCATCAGTCCCGCCATCTTGGTCGCTCCATGGTTGCAATCGGCCGCGGACATAGTGACCTGACAACAAAGGAAAAGAAATGCTCAGATGAAGTCGGATATATACACTTATATGGACGAATACGGGAAATAATATAAACATAAACATACCGAGGAGACATCAGGCGGAAGGCGGTAACCCTCGGGAATATGGTCCAGAGTCGGGATATGGCCCATCATCGGCATACTCCCCATCATGTACGTGTAGCTCAGAGGACCGAAATCTGGCGCAAAAGGCAGAGAACCAGCAGACTGGGAAGAAGTACTAGGGGCTAATGAACCTGAGGCAGAGGCGGAGGCGGAGCCACGAGCAAGCAATCGCCTAGCACCCACCAGAAGGGGACCCATCAGCCGAGGCAAGAACTCCTCATAGGAGGCTCCTGGGACAACACGAGTCGTAGCCGCACAACCCACCATGAGACCGGCATAATCATCATCTGGAATGAAGTGGGTGGGGTACATCGCCCTCGGCGGATCCGCGGGCACCATATATGACAGTCTACCCCGACCATGCTGTGGGAAGACTCGCTCGCCCAGATACATAGTATCCCCCTCCAGAGATACCAGCATCCTCTACATCGCGGTGGCATCCCAAGCACGGTGCACCTCCCGCTCCAATAGGGTCCATGGATAAAGGCCCAGCCGCTCATACTCAAAAGTGTCCAGCATGGCCCGCGCCTCTGCCACCGTCAGGTTCCACTCCTGATCCTCATCCTCATCAACACTCCGATTGGGGTGGCTCCACCTCCTGATATCCGGGAACAAAGGGGTCCGGCTCTCCAACTCAAACTTGTACAATCCAAGGACAACATAGCCCTATATCTGTACAAGAAAACAGAACGGATTCAGTACGAAATACAGACAAAGTATACAGAGGACAGAAACAGAAACAGAATCAGGAGCATACCTCCCAAGCATAAGAATACCCCGACAGGGTATCCTTGGTATGCCTACACGCCTCGTCCATGACGTGATAGCAGAAGGCCAGCCCCGCTGAGCCCCAATCATATGTACTCACCTCATCCAAATTCACCAACAAGCCCAAAAGAGAAAGACGAGCCGTAGAAGAGTGATTCGCAAAGATGGTCTCAGAAAGAATATACCAAAGGGCACCCCACACCAACCGATCAGTATTCACATTCGGCTTAAGAGCATAATCCTCAATCTGACGCCGGAGGGGTGTTAGCTCAGCAGCAAACCCCTTAACCTTATTTAGGGAGAAACCGATCAACTGCCTCCACACGGTGGGGCTCGCATGCTTATAACCCGCAGTCTTTGAAAGGGGCTTGCCGGTGAACTCTAGCCCCGTGATAGCAAGAAAGTCCGTCGGAGTCATGGTTGCTTCCCCAAAATGCAGATGAACGGTGTGGGTAGTATCCCACCACCTCTCCCTAATTGCCTGAAGGACTTGGGGAGTCCGTCTCATCCCATAGAGGTTATCAACAAAAGTCAGAAGCCCCGTTTGGGCCACCCTATCTCGAACACCATCAAGATCCTTGATCTTGTCCCACACAGCTCTAGCCAGTTTTAGGCTCCCACGGCAATTCTTCGTCGGCCTATACGACTGCAAAACTGAGGAAAAGCAAAAAGGGCAATATTAGAAATCATTCCATGGCAAAAACTCAATGAAATAAAAGAAAATTTTCGTTGAGGCATTTCATCGAACACTTGGCGTGCGTACAAGAAAAGCTTGCCCAAGGATGCCATTGATGACCCGAATCAACCCCTCCTACAATCCATGATATGTAGGAGACTCATACGCACTCAACGCAATAACAATCATACAACAAATCCAACAAAAACAGAGCATGCAAGAAAGAACCTAGTTCTAGACAAAAACAAGAAAAAAATGGCCATTGATGGAATTTGAATTCAAGAAAAAGTGGGTTCAAACTCAATGCAATATGAGAAAGAAGAATTGAGAAAGAAGCTCTTACCAAACCCTCCCGAACAGCGGTGGAGATATGCGCGTCTCTATCAAAGGTGAGGTCGTCGCGAGGATAATCCTTTCCAAGCAAGTAACTCCCCAAAATCGGATTCTTTCTCTCTTGAGCCATTGATTGTGGAGAGAGGAAGGATTGAAAGTTGTTTGGAGGGAGGAATCAACAAACAATTCACAAAAATTTGCAGAGAAAATTGCCTTGGCTCGAGCTAGGGAGGTAATTTGAAAAGAGATATTTCAAATTAAAACAACAGCTGCTGTTTTATATTGCCTCGACAGTGGATATCCCGCGCGGTATATCTTATCTCGCGCGAGATATACCTTCTGGAAATTGACAAAATTGTCCTCGACAATAAGCGTCTACGCAACGTCAAAATTCAAAATTTTGACACATTTACCTCGAAATGATACACTAGCAAGGAAACGTAGAAAAATCGGCACCGCAAGTCACGGAACGAGCCGAACGTGACACCCGCACAATTGCCCGATACGGCACCAGTCGTCCGAAAAATGATTGATCCAGAGATCAACTAATTTCACATGATTCAGAGCCCAGAAAGGTGAATCATCAAATTAAAAGCCCGGTCCAACGCCTGCACAAGTGGATCGTCATCGAAAAGCCCGATCCAACGCCTGCAGTGGATCGTCAACGTAAAAGCCCTGGCCCAACGCCTAGACAGTGGATCGTCATCATAAAGCTCGATCCAACGCCCGCACAAGTGGATCGTCAAATCAAAAGCTCTGGCCCAACACCCAAACAAGTGGATCGTCAAATCAAAAGCCCGATTCAACGCCCAAACAGGTGAATCGTCATCCTCAAGAACAAAAGCCCGATTCGAAGCCTGCAGTGCGAATCGTCACAAAATCGACAGACTCAAAGGACCTGACAGTAAGCCTTTGTTTTCTAACATATTTCCCGCAGTTCTGAGCCTGCATGACAGCGAATCTTCGTAGGTATATTCGTAATTGGGTCTTGATTTGATTCCTCAGTATGAGTTTACCTTTTCAAAAACAAAATCTCCTTGATTTTCAAAATAATTTTCAAAATACCTAAAGCAGCCTTTTTGTGTTTTGGAGTCGAACTACGTTATGGTCTGATTCTCCGATAGAGATACGTAGGAAGCCGTGCGGCCCGACCATCCCGATGTTCAGAATGATGTCTTTTCTATCGTCAACATGACTTCTTTCATAAGACTTGTCGACGAGGGGCTGTAGACACCCCATTCCGAACCCATCTGATCATATTTATACCACTCTAAATCTCGCTTTGAGTCAAGAAGTAGAAATCCACCATTTCGTTATGATTCGTTAAGTTTTGACTAACCACCGTTAGTTCGGGACTAAACTGCATACGAGATAACGGGGAAAGGACAGAATTGTCCACAGACAACAATATCTCGCGCGGAATGGCGTGTCTCGCGCGAGATATTGTCATTCTGCAGCATGCAGATGACAGTTTCCTTGTCGATTTCAATCTCTTTTCGGGATAAAACTTCATCCATCCGGCCAACCAATAGAGTTTGGAGTCTGGAACCTTCTTGAAGTGTTTGATCTCATCTTCAACACCTCTCCAACACCTATAAATACTTGGTGACTTCCAAGGTTCAAGAGGTCCACGATTCCACAATTCACACACATTTTACTGATTTCTCTCCTTGAAAGATTCCTGTAAAATCACCCTATAATCACCTCAAAGTTTGTTTGTCAACCTTGTTGATAAACAAACATCAAGACCCGAGTCAAGGACTGAGGCGAAGCTCTGTCCGTATCAAGATTCTATTCTAAACTTGAGTCGAAACTCTGCCCAAATCACCTCACGCAAGGTAACCCCTAAATCCCTTTCTAATTGATTATTAGAGTGATATAAATCCATAAAATCTAGGATCGGCCTAGAGCCTCCCTAAATCATGGGGATGGTCTCGAAGCAATCGATCCTACATTCCGTTTAACCCCGTTAAATGGATCTTTATTTATTTTTATTTGAAATCCTTTTCTTTTTCGAAAAACTCTCTTTTCTTTAGCAAGACCGATCTCCGGATTGGGTGGAATGGGTACTCCTTGACCTTCCCATTTCATAACCTAAGCCCCGAACCCAAATCTCTTTAAAAAATGGTTTTTCTATGTTTTCCAAATGAATAATATAGGTGGCGACTCAAAAATCCTTCACAACGCTCACAAACAGGCTACAAAATATATTTGTAAAAATTGAATATTGAACGGTATAAATCGAGATACGGACTCAGGCTAGTCCGGGCAAGGCGCAAGTGGATTGAGCCCTAAACATAATCCTAACAAGTGCGATATGCGAGGAAGGGAATGGGCTTCCCTACCTTCCTCGAACCAAGTCTTCTCGTCATTTTTCCTAGGTCGACCTAGACTTAGTAGGCGAAATGACTAAGGCCCAAGACTCAATGTCGAGGGAGACCTCCCTCCAAAGCCGAGCTGAGCCCCCTTGACGACGACGAGGCCTCCTCGGCAATCAAATCACCAGGAATTGGGCTTCCCCAGTTCCTTCTTATATCTTCCCTGACTCAAAGTAGGCCGACCTGGCCACGTATGATGAGGAGAGGCCAGCTCGGCTCACGTGCAGGCTAAAGTTTATACAATCCTACTCAATTAAGGACAGTGAGCAGTTATAATCCCCCTAGAATTATAATCCAATCTCACATAGATTTCTATCCGACAAGGACTCAACAAATATAATCCTCATAGGATTAACATCTTATCCATATACATTGCAATTCAACATGGATTATACAATGCTATGCCTATAAATACAAGTCATAATTCACATTATGTGGTACGTTATCTTTTGACTCTAAACTCTTGTCAATTGATTTATCTCTCTCACAAAGCAAATACTTACTCTCACGCCGGAGAAGCCCCGACTTAGTTTACATGTTTGTTTCTCTGTTTCAGGCTATTCAATCGCTGGGATATAACCTACCACCGAATTTTGGCTGATCCGAACGTTTTTGGCATCATCAGTTTGGTTCCATTGCCGGGAAGCTATTCGAATACCCATTGAATAGTCTGGAATTTCTTGTTTGCCGAAATTTTGTGCGTCTGATAATCAAATTCCTCTTGGAAAAAGTCAATTTTGGCCAGAAAAAAAAAATCTGTTTCGGCCGGAAAAAATATGTCTCGTTTGAAAATTTGTTCTGTTTTGGCTGGAAGAAATCCCGTCTGCCCGAATATTGCGAAAATTCCGTTCAGCCGGAAAAAATCTGTTAACCGGAAATTTCTATTCCGGCGAAAAATTCTGTTCAAAAGCGTGGAGAATTATGTTCAGTTTGAAATTAATTTGAAATTCTGCCCCACAATTCTAGTACTAATGGAAGACCGCACTGCTAGTGTTACTAATGAAGAGAGATTTCATGTTGACGACATCCCTCTTAATGGGACGACTGGCCTTCCTCTCACAAATACTAATGGAGTGCTGTCTCCTCCTCCACCTCAGATCGACGGGCCGCCCCCCCCCCCCCCGGCATGACTCTTCGTCCTCGGACTCAGCCAGCTGTCGAGGTGGTCGTTGCAAATTATCTTCGTCGTCAATGACTATCAACAGTGACTTGTTTGGCATTCAACTGAAACTTACAACCGCATTTCTTTATTCTGCTTTCTCTATTTTTCTTTTTCTTTTTTTCCCAAAATTTCATTGTTAACAGATTCTTGAGAGCAAATACGGATTGACTATTCCTTATATGTCCCCCAACGTTCACAAACAAGCGTCATTCGAGGAGCAGAATTATGGCTTCCGTTATCTGACCGACCGATGACAATGATAAACTCATGCTCTTCCCCCTTTTTACGCGTCCATTCAAACATTATTTGACGGTCTCTAAAATACAAAGACATTTGTGAATTATGTGGTGTAGTCCCACAAAACACTTTCAAAATCAACCGGGTCATAGTTGTTGTCACCCAGTGAATACTACAACAATTCAATAAAACAATAAGTAATGGGTACGAAGTATAACAAAGGTTCGACCAGTGGTGGCCGAATTTATTAAAATGGTTCGGTAGGGAGTGACAAAATTTTATAAATGGTTCGGTCGGGTGTGGCCGAAATATTTTAAAACATTTGGCTAGGTGTGACCGAAATATTTTAGAAAATTCGACCGGGTGTGGCCGAACTTTTTCAAGTGTTTCGGCTGGGTGTGGCCGAACTTGAGTTGAGTTTCAGCCACTACTTGCCGAATTTTGCACAAAAAAAAAAAACATAAGCTTAACACATTTATATGGTTAGAAAGTAAAGAAAACTTATATTGACATTCGATTGTAAAGCCATTTTATCCATGATTTTGAATAAAAATCTTGAACAAATATGTATGAATTTTTTTATTTTTTTTTAGAAATGATATTAGGAGGAAAGGGAGAAAGTAATTTTTTGATGTAAAAAAAAATGAAGAGGGTGAGATGCAATGGTGAAAAATGGGAGAAGGTGGAGATGGTGAAAAATTGATGAGGGAGTAGATTTGAGTTAATGTTAGGGGTAGAAGAGTAATTTCATTAATGGCATAATTGTAATTTGAAACTTAAGGTTTACTTAACAATTTTAAGTGTCTATATAACAATTCTCAGCAATATACTATCGAAATAAAAGCTGCAGACAGCATTACAATAAAGTTTGACCAAGAAAACACGACCTGCTGTAAATACCTAATTGATCGATAAAGTAGCTCAAAAATTGATATCATAAAATCTCAAATGCCCAAAATAAAAATAAGATTAACGATCAACTATCAAATAACATCAAAATCAGTTCTTAAATACGAGATAAAACGAACAGATAAACATAGAGAATTTAGAGCTATACTAACAAATTTTCTCTTTTAACGGTAGGATTTCTGGAACCTAGAACGAGCACCACGACCACCAAATTTCTTAGGCTCGCAACGCCTTGGATCAGCCACAAGTAAAGTCCTATCGTACCTGATCAGAATATCCTTAATCTCTTTCTTGGACTGCTCGTCCACGAACTTCTGGTAGTAAGCCACTAGTGCCTTGGCAATGGACTGACGAATGGCGTAAATCTGTGAGGTCTTACCTCCTCCTTTCACGCGGATCCTCATATCGACACCCGCGAAGCGTTGGCGGCCGAGGAGAAGGATCGGCTCGAACGCCTTGTAGCGCAGGATCTCTGGCTCAACGAGCTCAATTGGAACGCCGTTGATCTTGATGAGACCGCGGCCGCGCTTGCAGTGAGTGACAGCGACGGCCGTCTTCTTCCGACCGAAGCATTGCACGGACTCCGTTGGGGCGGGGGTTGCCATGATTGCAGTCCGCTCCGGGAGAAACCCTAAATCTAAATTTCGAGCTCGAGAAAGAGAAAACGGAGGCGAATTAGGGTTCCGAATAGGAATTTAATTGGGTCTCTGTCAGGGTTTTGTAGAACGATAACTAATTATTTTTATTTTGGGCCCGGTCAATCAATATTGGGCCTTAGTAAGTACTAGTCCCTCCGTCCCGGACCTATGTGCTCGGTTTGATTTTTCACGTAAATTAAGGAGAGAGTATTATATTGAAAGTGTTGTGAGTATGAAATAAAATAGGAGAGAGAATGAATGGAGGGAATAGTAAATTATAATGGTGTTGTGAGTATTAAAATAATGTAGGAGAGAGAATGAGTGGAGGGAATAGTAAAGATTCCTTTCCATTTTAGAAAATGTCCACGTAGGTTTGGGACGCCCAAAATGAAAAGTGTGCACGTAGGTATGGGACGGAGGGAGTATTAGTTTGAGGCTAAAACCTAAAATCTGATAAAGTTTGATTTAGACATAAATGCAAATCTAATCGTCCTATTGAAATTTTAAAAATTGTTATTGATAAATAAATTAATTATTTATCAATAACAATTTTTAAAATTTCAATAGGACGATTAACTTTGCATTTTGTCTAAGTCATACTTTTTTTTTTTTGATTAGGACATTTAGATTGGGGCGGAGAGAGTATGTGTTATCACCTCCTCTCATCGATATTGATGGTTCAAACTATCATTTTATCCCTCTATTATCTTTTTTTATTGATGTCTTTAATTTCTCGAAGCAATAAATCTTTATTTATCTCGTCAATTATGATTGGTTGATAAATCAATTTAAAAGCAACTATTGGCTAGTAAGAGTATGAGAATTGTGGGATTCATTGATCAGTTTAAAGATCTATACACCCTCGAAGTTCCTTAGATGCCTAGGACTGAGATCTCCTAAATCCCTCTCAATTCTCTATTAAAAATCTATACTTATCTTCATAATATATATACATGATTATTTCCTAATCATGAGATATACAAAATAAGGACACAATATATATGAAATAGAAATGAGAAGATTCTGCAAATAGTTGCGTTTCTTTCAACATGTCCGTGCAAGAAGTGCAAAAACCTTCTATAGATATGGACCTTCTCGCACGTCCATGCTGTTTATCAGTGCACGGTCGTGCCAATCAATCATGTGCAATATCGTAACACCCCCTCAAGTTGGAGCGTGGAGGTCACAAACACCCAACTTGTTAAGTAAGACAGTGAATTGGCGAACACCCAAAGCCTTCGTGAGGACATCCGCGAGCTGATTAGTTGTGGGAACATACATAGGTGTAATGAGTCCGGATTGTACTGCGTCACGAATGAAATGATAGTCAACCACAATGTTTATGGTTCGTTCGTGAAAAACAGGATTGCGAGCAAGGTGGAGTGCCAACTGACTGTCGCAAGAGGTGGGCATCAGGGTTTGATGTGTTATACCAAAAGAAATAAGCAAACCATGAAACCACTTCAATTCACACGAAGTAGTGGCCAAGGATCGGTACTCTGCTTCAGTCGAGGAGCGAGAAATAGTGGCTTATTTCTTGGTTTTCCAAGAGATGGGCGAGTCACCTAAGAAAATGAAGTATGTCGTCAAAGTCCTCCGAGTTAACGTACAACTTGTCAAATCCGAGTCACAATACGCACGAAGCTTGAGAGCACAATCTTTACGGAACAAGAGACCTAGCCCAGGATGCTTTTTGAGGTAACGGACCACTCGAAGGGTTGCATTCCAGTGAGTGGTTTTAGGACAATTTGTGAACTGAGCCAATGATTGCACACTATAGGAAAGTTTTGAATGTGTTATGTTGAGGTAAATGAGTCTCCCAATGAGACTTTCGTAGGGTTGCGGATCATCCATGTCGGCATCATCAACAAGAGCAAATCTATGGTTTTGTTCGATAGAAGTGCTAGCGGGATGAACACCCACGAGTCCAATATCAACGAGTATATCAAGTGCATACTTTCTCTATGACAAGTAAAGTTCGAGTGGTTGCTGTTGGGATTGGAGTCCTAAACTATGGGAAAAAGGAGTCTAAGTCGTAGGAGTTGGTGAGATCAAGAAGGAAAATCCGAAGGTGCTTCTGTTGTACTGGGCGACCGCCCATGGTGGTGGTGGGCGACCGCCCACATGGACAGAAGGTATAGCTCGTGGGAAATTCTTCATGGGCGACCGTCCATGGGCTGGTGGGCGATTGCCCACGTGTCGGGGAGAAAATTCTGCAGCTGGTTTGTTTCCTATTTTGATACAAACTCTTCTTAATTTGATTTAGGGTTTTCTTGTATTGCTATATAAGCATAGTTACGACCTAGAACACATTGTAGTTGGAGTAGCAACATATTAGAAGGTGTCTAATAAATATTGGCTTGGCAATTGCCCCCGGACGTAGTTCATGTGTTGAATGAACCGGGTAAACAATTTCTTGTGTTCTTGTGTGTGTGATTCTTCCATTATTGTGCTTGTGGGTATTTTGTTCTTTGTCTAGATTGCAACAGGGTACCACCAAATTCACAACAACTGGTATCAGAGCTTTGGTTCGGAGGATTCAAAGTTTCATTAGTTGATTAATTTTGAATCACGTTCTTGGGGATTTTGTGAAGCAATCAGATGAAGAACTCAATCGAGAAATTCAACGGTGTGAATTTCACGTTCTGGAGGACGAGGGTTGAAGATTACCTTTATTGTAAGGATCTTCATAAACCCTTGAAGGAGAAACCCGAAGACATGTCACAAGAGGATTGAGAGACGTTAGATCGGAAGGCGTTAGGAGCGGTGAGGTGCGGTCTAACCGACGACGTTGCACGGAACGCTATGGAGGCCAAGACAACGGTGGAGTTGCTACAAACGCTGTCAGACATGTATGAGAAGCCGTCTAATATCAATAAGGTGCATTTGATAAAGAGGTTTGCGAATGCGAAGATGTCGAGAGGGCGGACAGCGGCCAAGTCATATCGGCCGTTTCAAAGGTATGGTGGACCAATTGAAAAGTGTTGATATTACTTTCTCCGATGAAGTGCTAGCATGTTTTCTACTAAAATCAATGCCTGATAGTTGGGAGGTAACTGTCACAACGATTAGTAAGTCGAAAACAGCATTGGTGTATACGGAGGTTAGAGATCTCATCCTTCAAGAGGAGTTGAGAAGGAAAGAGAAAAGGGGAGAATCTTCCGTAGATGGTGTAAGTACCCAAATCTGGCTCATGCCTTCCGGTTAAATTTCCCGGCAATTTCGGTAAGTTTTTCGGTAATTCCCCAGACCTTCCTAGTGTTCCGGAAACATTCCGGAACTGTTTTTAATTAAATAAAGGCTAAAGGGAATCCTTCCTAATTAAGAAACACGTTTTTCTTAATTAGGAGGGAAGGTTCTAGAATAATGCCACCTTGCATGGTTCTAGAATGCTGAGTCACAATGGATAAGCCCGCACGGCCTGCATTAGCTCGGGCCGCTCGACCGCACGGCTTCATTAGCCTTATCCAGATCGCCTATAAATAGAGCCCTCCTCTACCCATTTTCACAACAACAAGACACACAATAGAGATACAATACACTCACAAACACAATCAGACGTGAAGAACACCCTTGAAGGCTCAAGAAGGCGAAGAAGAAGCTCAAGAAGCCATCTCCCTCCTCCTTGAAGATCCAAGACGAACCTCTCCTCCTAGCTCCGTCCGAAGAAGCGAAGGAAACGATTGGTAACCTCGCACGCCCTAACCTTGCATTTTAATTGATATACTTGCTCATTGCATTCATATATCTTGCTTGGGACTTGGCATTTATTCATAAAGATCACATCTTTATCACCCCCTTTCCCCTTTGCATGCATTAAGACCTCATTTGTCATAAAAATGTAGTCTTTTTCATAAAGGTGCATCCTTTGCACCCAAAACCCCCATTTTCAAATAAAAATGTTATCTTTATGCATCATTTGCATATAAAGATCCAATCTTTTTCAATAAAAACGCATCCTTTGCATCAAAAACCCCTTTTTCAATGCATCATTTGCATAAAAATCCTATCTTTATGCATCATTTGCAATAAAGATCATTTCTTTAAATCAAAAAGCATCATTTGCAAACATAAAAATGTCATCTTTTCATTAAAGAGTCATTTTTCATCATGCATTCCCCCTTTCCCCCAACCTTGGAACGGACCGGTGTAAAAAGATCCTATCTTTACATCGTTCCTTCCATTAAAGGTTCACGATTTCTTTAGAAAGGGACACCTTGAACCCTATATCTCCGATTATCGCTTAAGAAAGAGTATGAAGCCTCTATACGAGCTCGACCGTCTTAAAGCGTAGGATTGATGGGCTAAGGACCCTCCTTTTCTAAAAGAACCTCATCTTTGACCAAAAGAGAGTCATTCTCTCGATCACGCAAGTCCCGAGGGTCCCGAGGTTTAAAATGCGATGATCACAAGTCATAAGATGAGGACGGGATCATAATCCCGAATACATAAAATTCCAAGGAATCCCGAGCGACAACCAACAAATGGTTTGTACGTCCGGAAGACAACTTGGGACATTCCCCCCTTATTTTCAAACACATGCACACAAGAAAGCACGCAAGCAAGCACGATTAATGAAATCTCGGGAGACTTGCTCCGGCAAGGCACTTTGGGTGAACGCCAAACGTTCTTCCCAAGGGGTAACTTAACCTCCGAACCCATAAAACAACCTTTTTTCAAAGTTTTGAGGTAATCAAAATGGCGTGGCGACTCCATTTTTCAAATAACTCGGATGTCTTCAAACTCGCGTGAATCCAACACAAAATTTGGGCACCACATTCACAGTTTGGCGACTCCGCTGGGGATATCCCAAAGGAGAAAAGCTTCTATTTTCAAAACAAACTAAAATCGATACTTGGTATATAGGTGGAAACCACTTACCCTTCTTGTACACTCCCTGACGTGGGAGTTGGGATAACCGGTGGTTTAACAATCCACGTACCATTATCCCTTTTCGAAAAAAAAAACAATTTTGAAAAAAAATAAAGCTTTTCCCTTTGAGCGGGTTAGACTCCCATCGCCGATTTCATTAATCATGCTTGCTTTCTTTACCATGCATTGCATCATTTGCATCTTGGAATGCAGTGCATACTTTGAACGGGAAACAACCCGAAAAAATAGCAAAAGGAGTGGAACCTGGAAAATTGATCCATGCGCCGTACGGCTCAATCCTCCTTGGATTCCCGACCGGGCGACCTCAGGTGGCAATTCCACCGGGAAAAATCATGGTTAATCCGCAAATCCTAGCGGCTTGGGGCTACTCGGCTCCATGGCGATCAGGGCTCCCGAGAAAATTTACGTGCTTATGTGTTGCATTCTTCCCCGTCCTGAAAATCATTCCTTTAAAACACATTTATGAAACTCTCTGTTTTAACTCAAAAAGGAACATTTTTAGGAGACCGCACACTACGTGCACCCGATATATCCCGTACACTTTGCACGCACGTCCTTCAAACCCGAGGGTGGTTCCACTGCAGTCACGGACAGCCTTACGATGCTCCCGCGGCGCGCACGGAATCATCCCAACCTCCCCATGGCGGCCGGTGTCGACCAATGCACAACCGTGTCACACGTTTCAAAAACCGTGACTTTTGGTTGGTTTTTGGTCTAGTCCGTGTCATATAGCCCAGTTGCATACCCACGTAAAGGTCAAGCCTTAGCTCATAACGGAAGCCAAGATTGTCGCTCAAGCGAAATTCTGCCGAAATTCCGACAAGGAAAAATCGGTGGGATCTTGACTCCGACATTGACTATTGACCTTGACCCGCACGGAATGCGTAAGAGTCAAGACCGAGTCTTTGCAAAAAAAAAAAAAAATCAAAAGATCTTTCGCTCAAGCGAAGCTCTGCCAAAATTCCGACAAGGAAAAATTGGCAAGATCTTGACCGGCATTGACTTCGATTCCGACTCACGCACTGCGAAGTTCAATGTGACACTGTGTCATCCGGCTTTTGCCGCCCGACCCATGCCTATTATTCTCTCGGACATTACCGAAGGTCAGAAACCGTCATTCGCTCAAGCGAAACTCTGTCAAAGATCCGTCAAGGCAGAGAGACGAGACTTTCCCGGTATTGCCTTGACTGTAATCCGCATCGCTCGTGCGTTGAAAGGTCCTATGACCCGCTAGACCCGATAGGAGCGTTCTTTACTCTCGGTCGGTGGGATCCGCGTGCCCTATAGGACCCTCGCCCAGGGCTGTCCACCCTGGGAGGTCGAAATACAGGTGGAATACGAGGGGCTTATAGACGTAGTGACGGAACCCACTGATCCAGGATCTAGAGTAGTTGTGAAAAAGAAGGGCAGAACCCCTTTTCCAACCAAATAGATATTAATAAAAGACACTGTTTTAAGTAAACTTGAAGATTCTAATTTGCATATTGCCTGAGCCTTCAGCCTAAACACCTACCCCGAGTCTAAACCTTTCCTATCCCTTTCCCGCAGCGAGAAAGAAGTGGGTGAGAATACCGGGTCAGCGACTTGTTAGCGCAGAATCCTCAGACAGTTCGCCAGAATCCTCAGTTTCATCAGTTCAGAGAGTCAGGATGGCCGATTTGACAGAGAACAGTGCTGGTTTGGGTAACCAGATGGCTAAGGAAGAAGAGCTAGCCTATAACCAGTGCCCTCCTCCATCCTCATACAACCCATTGCCAAAGACTGTCCCTTATCAGTCTCCTCCAATACCTCAAGCTGTTAGGGTCCCGACACCCTCACTTCCTCTGCATCCCCCCATGGGACCCTTTTCCTCCTTTCAGCCTGAGCCAAATTTCCCTACCTTGGAATCCCAGTGCCAGTTTGACCTTTCCAATTTTGTCAACGCCTGTGAATTTGCCTACCTCTCAGACAGCTACAGCGAAGAGTCAGTCGGGAATGAGAATAGGAATGGGTGGATTTACAGTGATGATGACAGTTCAGTAGAAGGAATGGACTTGGAGCCAACGGAAGTGAAACCCGAAGGGCAAGATGAGGTAGAAAACCACGGACCTGGAATAGGGGATGAAATCACCTCAAAGTGTGTCTGCAGCCTATGCAAAGGCTCGGAGAAGGATGCTAGCTTAGATGAGGCAGTGTATGAGTCCTATATTCTAGAGTTCAATACTCCGTACAAGGACTTGGTTGGTGAATGGAGGAACTTGATCGAAGCTCTAGCCAAAAGAGGTAAATGGGCTCCGCCCACCGATCTGGAACACGTAAGCGTCGCCGAAGCCAAACTCTCATCAGGAAGGGTAGATTCTATCACAGTACTAGTAGTCACTCCTGAAACTTGGTCTGAAGAAGAATGTATGGATGCCTTGGAAAGAGTCCTGAGTTTAGAGGCGACACCAGTTCCCTTTATGTCCTATGACGATAATGATGTTTTCCTGGTAATCCCTAAGCCAGAGGAAGAGTCTGAGATACCCCTCATATGGCGTCAAGTATCCCGACCTGCTTTTGCCCTCATTGGTCATAAGAGCCAAGACGAAAGTTCCCACGAGAGCTACTGTAATGACACTGATGAAGACACAGTCGAAGTGCCAGAAGGGACAGTTGAGGAGTGGTTAGCCCAGAAGCCAAAAAGCCCAGAAAATCTCCCTGACAGTAAGGAAAAAGAACCCGCCATGAGGTTTGACCCCACAGAAGTCCTTATTGATGATGGAATTTCCCATTTCAGAAAATGTTTAGCCAACGTCAAAGATGCCGTCAAAAGGTTGACCCCTAGGGAAAGAAGGGACATGCTTGACAGTGATGAGGAATGTGATCCCACTCTGTTGAAGAAGCTGCTAGGTTCTGACGAGAAAACCATTTGCCAAGCTCCAAACTCCAGAAGTGATAATTCTTGTTGCATGCTGACTTTGAAAAGTTTGAATGAGACTGTGAAAGCTTTAAACGGAGAAGGTGAAGTTGAAATCAGCCAGTCAAACTCAGAAAAGGTTAAAAAGCAGGTAACACAGGACCCAGATTTGGGAAGCCGCCTATGCTTCCGGCGGCACCGTCAATCGAGATCAATCGCGAAATTGGCCATACGCCGGTAAGAATCCGCCTCGACTTTGAAAGAATTGTGAGAATCCTCCGGTAGGAATAATGACCAAGGAAAATCCAATGTCTATGTGATGACTCGGTGCAGACGAGATGAGTATTGAGCGGCTAAGGGTGACAAAAGGAATGCCGTCTCGGAGCCGAAGACAGATAAGAGGCCTTATAAGCCGGAAGCGAGAAAAACCGGACTCGACAAAGAGGATCCGGTGTTGACTCGGTTGAAGTGTACCCAAGCCAATATCTCCTTATGGTCCCTGTTGACCTCCTCATACCCTCATAAGTTGAAGCTAGAAGAAAGTTTGGCCAAGACCATGGTGCCCATAGATGTCACCCCGAGATGAGGTCGTCGAATGATTGGAAATATCCACTACGGAAACATCATTACCTTCATGACTTAGACACCTGCCAAAATATGGGGCTAGTCACAACGAACCTCTTTACATCACAGTCCGAGTTAGAAGAGCGTCGATTGCCACGAGTATTAGTCGACGGAGGATGCACGATGAATGTCTTGCCGGCTAAGATGATGGATTTATTGGATCTAAAGCCAACGGACTTGAAGCCTTCTAGTCGAGACTATTAAGGCCTATGACTCCTTTGCACGATCGGTTTTGGGGATCGCCACTCTCAAGATGTGGTTCGGAAAAAGGTCATGGACGTTGACTTTCAAGTTATTGATATTCCGATTTCATTTCTTGCCTTCTTTGGGGACGGCCTTGGATCCACCGGATAAACGGGGTAGCCTCTACTTTGCATCGGTGCGTCAAATTTCGGTCGAGTGATGGAACTATCACCACCATTTATGGGGACGGTGTCACGGTAGAAGGAACCGGCTTTGGGGATATCCCGATATTGGAGATCAAGCACGATGATGAAGGGTTAGCATTGGCCCGGATTCTCAGTAGCTTCTTCCAAGGCACAAGTGTGTTGCACGACCTCACCACTACTTAGATAAAATTCCTCCTGCCATGAGAATGATGCGAAAAATGAGTTATCTTCGGGACTTGGATTGGGTAGAAGACTTCAAGGTCGTAACACCATCATTGATGTGAAGGAGCAGACTACCGAGATATGGCTTGGGGTACAAACCGAACTCTCGGGATGCCGGAAAAGCTAAAGGCACGAAAGGTGAAGGGGTCCGGCTCCATCCCTACGGTCTATCTCGACCCATTACTTTACAAAAGGAGGGACACAATATGATGAAAGTGATCGCCAAATCTCCTTGCAGAAAACCCTTCTAGAGAACCTTAAGAAAATTAGGGAAAGCCGGCCAATCCCGTTCGAAGAATGTTCCTTGATTTGCCGAGATATCCACAGGGCTACCACTACCGATTCGGAATGAGTACGTCTTCAAAGGAAATCCGGCCGGTGGCAAAAGTCGGCATCAGGGACAATGGACTTCTCCGCCTTTGAGTTAGCTCTTCCAAAGATCGGCCGAGATAGAAGGCTGCCGGCGGTGAAGACGATCGATGGGGTTTGCAAGAGTTGTTTGACGAAGAAGCACAAATCCCGAGACTTGATCGACTTCGATTCGAGACGATGAGATAGTTGCCGTTATTGGAGACGATGGTGAAAGTCATTTTGATCCTCGCACTTTGGTAACTAAGACGAAATGCCATTGAAGAATTGGGAGACATTCTCGGGGCCGATAGCGATCGACGGCAAATGATCACGGAGCTTGGAATGGTACCCGTCCTTCTCAACCCGGTCGTGTCAAACACCTGTTGTATATTCGGTTGAGTCGGGAATCTTCGAATTCCGAGTCCTCGGAAGTCATCAGAAGGCCTCACGCCTGAGGATTATGAAAAATGTAATCGATGTCATCTTTCCCCTTATCTTGAATGAAATGACAAATCTTTCGATTATCCTCTTATTGCCAACTTAACAAATGATAAATTAACTCAAAACTTAACAACGATTAATAATGAATCATTTGAACAAGATGCAAACACACTAAACGAACAATACATTAAAGAAATCTTTAAGCGGGTTTGAAAAGAGGAAAACCGGGCCCAAGTGCCGAGGAGGTTTTGATAAGTGTGAACTTGGGTACTATTGAGGAACCTAAAGAGACACAGATTGGAAGCTTCTTCCGGGGTTGAAAGGGATAGATTGATCGAGTTTGCTCGAGAGAATACGTCGACGTGTTTGCATGGTCATACAAGGATATGCCGGGGCTAGACAGGTTCGATAGTAGAACACGAATCCCTCTAGCACCGGATGCTAAGCCGGTAAAACGAGCGAGAAAGATTAAGCGGAATGGTCTCTACGAGTCAAAGAAGAAATTGAGAAGCTACTGCGGGTAGGGTTCATCGAGTTATTGAATACCCGACATGGTTGTCCAACATCGTGGCCAGTAACCAAGGCGATGGGAAGGTGCGGCTCTTTGTGTGGATTTCCGAGATGCGAACAAGGCCGGCCCAAAGACGACTACCCTACGCAAACATAGACATCTGGTGGACTCCACTTGCCAACTACGAAGTCAAATCCTTCGTTGATGGTTTTGCGAGCTACAACCAGATCAAGATGGCCGAGGAAGACCAAGAAAAGACGGCCTTCACCACACCATGGGGAACCTCTTGTTATACGGTAATGCCATTCGGGCTCAAGAATGCGGGGCTACTTACGAAGAGGCGGCGACCGCGCTTTTTCATGACATGATCCACAAGGAGATTGAGGTCTACGTAGATGATATGATAATACACTCCAAAGGAGAGGGTGGGCGGCACTTTGTTGACCTACGAAAATTCTTTGAGAGGTTGAGACAACATTCCATGAGACTAAACCACGCCAAATGCACCTTCGGAGTGACAAGGGAAAAGTGCTTGGGTATATGGTCACGGAGCGAGGTATAGAAGTTGACCCCAGAAAGATCAAAGCCATCATGGATATGAGGCCACCTCAAACCCAGGACGAAGTCAAGAGCTTCATGGGTAAATTGCGGTACATCGGCCGTTTCGTCAATCGGTTGACCACTATGTGCGAGCCCGTCTTCAAGCTCATGAAGAAGAATGTGGACACGAGAATGGACCGAAGAATGCCAAGATGCCTTTGACGAGATCAAGGCATACTTAGTACATCCCCGGTACTATGCCCCCACATAGACGAAGCCTCTTACGCTCTATCTCATATCACTGAACACGGCGGTTGGGGCTATGCTTGCTCGGGAAAAGAAAGACTCTCGGGTGGAAACGCCATTTACTTTGTCGGTAGGAAGCTACGGGAGCGAGCTCAATTACTCGGCATGTGAAAAGACACATGCGGGAGCCAGTGCAGGTAGTCGGCAAATTGAAGCATTATATGCGAAGCCCACCACTGTGAATTTGGTCTCGAAAATGGACCCCATCAAGTACATCTTTGACAAGCCTTCCCTCTCGATGCGTTTAGCGAAGTGGTCCTTCTTCTTGGCGAATACGACATCAACTATGTGACCGAGAAAGGCCATCAAGGGTCAAGCATTGTCGAGATCACTGGCGAATTTCCCCGATAATGAAGACGAGAGGGCACGAACCCCAATTTCCGAGATGAAGGGATCTTTGCGGTTGAGCACGAAAATAGATGGCAATTGTTCTTTGACGGAACCGCTAACAAAAGAGGAAATGGTGTAGGAATGCTATTGGTCGATCCGAAAGATGAGCATACCCCCATAGCCCTCAAGTTGAACTTTCTGCCACGAACAATGTCGCCGAGTATGAAGCTTTGCATTCTTTGGTTTGGAGGCTACCTTAGAAAGAAATGTCAAGGAGCTCGAAGTTTACGGAGACTCGGCCACGATCATCAACCAAGTCTCCAACAAGTGGAAGGCTGTGGACCCTAATCTACAACGATATCATGCCCATATGGAGGAGTTATTTGGGACGGTTCGGAGAAGTGACTTTCCACTACTTGCCAGGGAAAAGAACAGTTCGCGAGATGCCCTAGCTACTCTAGCCTCATTGGTAGAGATCCCAGGGAAAAGCCATAAAGCCCTTGAGTGGGTAGAAGAGAAGCCCCGGCCTTACATTTGTGAAGTGGACACAGGACCCGAGCCATAAAGGAACCTTGGTACAATCAGTTACCAATTCCTCGAAGACGGAGAGTCGGCTTTCGAGACGAAGAAGGTAGACCAAAAGAAGGTGTCGAGCCAAAAGCTTGCGAGCCACGAAAGGTTGGCTTCCCATTATGTCATTCTAGGAGGCAACCTGTACAAGAAACGCTATCAAGGACCACTCCTCTTATGTGTCACTCAAGAAAGAGCCGGAGAGTTGATGGCCAAAGTCCACAATGGTCCTTGCGGTCCTCACATGAATGCGAGCCACGATGCAAGTGATCCTCGAGAATGGGTTACTCTTGGATCTCCATGGAAACGGTGCGTTCGGCACGTCCGAACTGCGACAAATGCCGGCGGTTTGCCAACCTCAACCATCTCCCACCTCATGACACATGTGCGCATGACGACTCCTTGGCCGTTTGCAACTTGGGGCATTGACGTGATAGGGAAAATAACCGGCGGGAAGCAATGGGCACGAGTTCGTGTTGGTAGCCATCGACTACTTCACCAAGTGGGTAGAGGCCAAGTCCTACAAGGTCCTCACTTCCGAGAAAAGTGGCCCGATTCATCAAAGAAAACATAATGTGCGAGATATGGGGTGCCCAGCGAGATCATTTACGATAATGGGTCACACTTCGAAGGAGGCTGCGATAGGCTAGCATCGAGAATTGAGTTACTCGCCACAAGTCGTCCCCGTACGAGACCTCGAGACCAATGGAGCTGTGGAAGCTGCTAATAAGACACTCGAGCGGATCATCGGAAGATGGCCACCCGTGGTCGTGATTGGCCCGAAAAGCTGCACCTAGCACTGCAGGGCTACTGAACGTCTGTCGGAAACGACCACGGGAGAAACTCCTTTTGCCCTAACTTACGGGATGGAAGCGGTGTTACCGGTGGAGTTGGAAATCCCGTCATTAAGGGTCCTCTGGAAAATAGTGTCAATGAAGTGGAATGGTTGCGCGGCCGGCATGATGAGTTAGCCACCTTGACGAGAGAAGGCTAAAAGCCATGGAACACACCGAGCCTACCGAGAGGCGAATGGCGGGCGTTTGATAAAAAGTCAAGGCCGGAGACATCAAAGAGGGTGACTTAGTCTTTGAAAGTAAAGCCCCCTACCGAGAGACAACCCCACAGGAAAATGGGAACCCGTCTGGATCGGCCCTTATGTGGTGCGAGAAGATATTATCGGGAGGAGCCATGAAGCTTGCGAGACTTGGATGGCAATCCCTTTGTCCACCCAGTCAGCGGTGATAAACTCAGAAGATACTATGTCTAATAAAAAAAAAAAAAAAAAAAAAAAAAAAGGTGCAAAAAGAGTAATACCCGGCTAAGTGAAAACCTCAAAAAGGGCGGTCTAGGCAAAGACGGGGTTGCACATATAAAAAAAAAAAAAAAAAAGAAAAAAATCTTAGTGCAAAAAGAGTAATGCCCGGCTAATTTGAAAACCCCAAAAGGGCGGTCTAGGCAAAAAACGAGTGCACACGAAAAAAATTGGTTCACCGGAATGAACTACGTAGACTGAGCCCCTTAGCCTTTCTTGTAAAAGGGGAACGTAGGCGGCCATATATGGTTCGGTCTAAACAATAAAAAGGACGATTAAGTTTCCATGAAATATGTCACGATCAATAAAAAAAAAAAAAAAGACATTTGAATTTCCATGAAATGTGTCTTGACTAATTTCTAAAATAATATTTCTTGTTCATTACAAGTTAAAAACTTCTTGATGAGTTCAAGCACGGTCTACCTCTTGACTCTGCTAACACCTTTAAAAGATCTAAAATACAATAAAATGCCTAAATAAACTAATGTGTTTGCAAAATGGCAATAAGGGAATCCTAAGAAAAGATTGTCGATCGTCATTATTTGAGTCTTCTTTGGTCTTCTTCCCTTTTCCTCGGCCTCGTCGAGTCTTCTTCCTCTTTTTGTCTATGATGTCGGTATCCCTCATCCCGACCTGCTGGTATCCTCACTGGAGCCTCTACCCGGCCCGTGTCAATGAGTGCTCTCTCTGTCCAGAGCACGAGTCCGCACCTCCTCCCTGCGAGCCTCGGTCAAAGGAGCGACCTCGGACAACCTCTTGTACCGAGCCTCCATATCTCGGACCAAATCACTGATTGGTTATGGCAGCTCGCCTTAGCCTCGGTCTCCTCGAGTCCTACTCGAGTCGCGGTCGGCTCAATAAAGCTCGACGTCTATCCTCCAAGATAACTTTGAGTCGCTCCCATCTCCCTCTCGTACCGGTCAAGTAGACGGTGGTCAAGATGGTGCTTTTCTGCTCTGAAGATAGCCACAGGTGGGAAAGCGGTATATGTCCAAGCCCTCGAGAAGAAAGAGAAGGCTGGTGGATCTCTCATGTCGATGACACCACCTCCATGGTCCGGATGTCCTCCCAATCACTCAATGGCTCTGTAAAGCCCCAAAGCTGCTGGATACCAAGCGGGGTATGTAGAAGGACGACCGGCGAGAATCACTGGAACCCTCACAACATAAGACTCTGAAATATCCTCTGATGCGCAACCTCCGATGTGGTATCCACCAACGGATGTCCGAAGTGGATAGCCTAGCCATCATCGGCTCGGCTACCACATGTTCCTGCTGCCTAGGCGCACCTCTCAGAAATCACCCGAGGGCAGCGAGTCGGCAAAGCCCCGAGGCAAAGCTCCCGAGCCTCTCCTGCGGCCACGAGTCAACATAGCCAGGACTCCCGGACCTCATGAAACGGTCTCCCGAGCCATCTGTCGATCCCATGAAATGTCTCTCCCAAAACCGGCGGGACAATATCCTTCCCGGCCACAGGTCTCGACCATGTCCAAGAGGCCACTATGCCAGTCCCAGCGGACTCGGCGGTGAACAAAACGAGAGAATACGCGAGAGAATGAAAGCATCCATAGCCACCGTGGTCGCAGCCATATACGGAGACCCAAACACGCCGGGATATCGAAGGTCAATCCTATCAGGGGCTACCATCATCCTCTCGGCCTCTCCCAAAGGAATCTGCGAGAAAAGATGCAAGCTTTACCGTCACCGGCACGTCTCCGTCAGCGGAATAGATATAGCCTCGGTCTCGGGACCCCCAATCAAGGCTACGAAGTCTTCGTGCGTTGGGACAATTTCGTTGTAAGAGAAGCGATAAACATGTCTCCGGACGTCCCGAACTTTCTTTGCGGCTCTCAACGGTTCCCAATCGGGCGGGAGATCCCTCAAATGCCATAAAGACTTTATCTTGAAGGAAGAATCAAGCAGTCCCTTGTGATTTTGGAAGTTATGTCTCGCCCAAGATTGAAGACCGGATAGAAAATGGTCTCGCTTCCCCCTTTGCAATCGACGGGCTTCTCCATCGCAAAGTGTTCAAAGATGGTGCTTTTCGGTCCAAAATATGCTCTGGGAACAATTGGGACAAGTCTAGAGTGAAAATGAAATGAAATGGCCAAGCCTTGCTTTTATTCGAGAAAATAACCGGCTCGAGACAGGCGCGTAGCCGCACGGCTTCATTTTCCCTCGAGGCCATGCCGCACGGCTACATTAGCCCTCTGCGAAAAATTCTGCGGCAACCAAAGATTCTGCCCAAGGGAGTTTTCACCCCACTTTTTCAACCAAAACACATGTACAAAAACATATCCGAAGCCATTCAAGCATTTATATACCATTATAAATCATTTTGGCCCGATTTCCCCAATTCCAAGCAAAAAAAAATCGCCCCAAGGCTCAAATAATATGCAAATTGAAAAAGCATAAATTAGAAAAGTAAATAAAATGTAAATACAATATTTTCGCCCCATCGGCGCCCAAATAAAGCAAAAAATAAACGAAGTGTGCATAAAAATTGTTCATTGTTTGTTTTCGTTCCAAATCTATTCTAGAGACCTCCTAGGCCTCCGATTCTTCTTCCTCCTCATCGCTACTCAACTCATAAATGCTAGCCTCCCTCATCAAGTCCTCACAGTCGCTCACGTCGGACAAATGGACATTATCGTGCCCGTACTCGGCCAGTTTGCTCCCGAGAATGTCGGCGTTGGGTCCCCGCCCGAGGCATGGCCTTTGGAAGAGTACTCGAGGCCGATGAGGTAGGCAATGCCCCGACGTGCCGTCTCTTGCGCCCGAGCTCCTGTGCATCAGCCGCCTTGAAGCGCGAGCCGGCTTCCTCGAAGAGACCGGCACATGTCCTTCCGGCCCCTATTCGCACGACCGGCCCTATCGTAAGTGCGGCGGAACTGAGAAAAAGAAGAGAAAAATCTCGAGAAAATCTCGAGAAAATTGCAAAAAGCGAGAAAATCGAAAGCTAAAAGGGAATAAGACCCTAAGAGTATACTTACGGTGCTATCGGGCGGCAAGGTGTCTTTGGGGCTCCCTAGCATCGGGGACGGGTATCCTCGTCCTCCTCGGCACTCCATGGACCACGTAGGACGGATGCGCGGGAGGGATCGGCGGGTCGATGGGCTCATCCTCCCCGTATCACACGAGTGACCAGCTAGCTTCACTAGCTTTTGTGGCGTCCTCGGCGGCTGCTCCACAAACACGGCGTAGGGGTGTCCATGTCAAAGTGCTCCTCTGCGGCCGCGCACCTTTGCACAGTACCTCGCTATCTCATCCTGCGGCCAATCCACAGGCTGCGGCATCCGTCTTTGGAGGATCGTGTGGAGTAATGGCGTCCAATGGAGGGACATGGCCATCTTTGCCTCGAGAAAGCAGTCCCCCAGTAAATGACATCACATGTCGGCCCGGTGAGCCACCTCCTGCGCCTCGTCACATCAATGGCATCTCGGCCAAAATCTCAGGATACACCCCCAAGGGTAGAAGTCCACTCCGTCGTGCCCATCCACGTTGATGGTAGCCTCACCATTTTGTAATCGAAGGTAATCCGGGTCTTCCCAGTGAATTTATCTCTCGCATCTCCCCTCCGGCGAACCATAGCGGGGAAGATGGTGACATCACTCTGCTTGGTTCCAAGGGAAGAACCCGATCACCTCGCAAAACCGGGCTGCATGTTCAAAACATCAAAAGGTCATTCTCTCTCTTATAAAAGTCTCAAGACGGGAAAAGAGAAAAGAAAAAAAGAAAGGAGACTACCTCGAGGGCAAATGAGAAGCGATCCATGGAAGCGACTTTGTTCATTTGTACATGTCCAACGAAGTACAACTCCGCCAATCCGGCCTCGCCCCGAGGGCCGTCCCTATCCCATCCACATCCTCCAAAGAGTCGAGGAGGCAAGTCATGGCCGGCGTCCCAGAATTAGCAAAGATAGTGGTGATAGCATCAACCATATGAATGCTCTAGCCGGTGGCAGGCGGTCACATCATTAGCGACAAAGTTACGCATGCAAGTACGGCTGCTACCTCGGCGTTCCGCGTCTCCATCCCCGGCCCTTGGGAATCGGCTCAAACCCTACCAAAGCACGGAACTCCTCGGGCTGTAATGTGGTCTCTCCAAGTCACGGGCCTCCCGGTGAGCGTAGGCCAGTAATAGGTGTGAAATCGGCGGGAGTCACCTGTCGGCTCTCCCGGCCAGGTGAAAGCTATGGGTGCTATCCCACCAGAACTCAGAAAGGGCCTGGACCAAGCCCTTGCTCTTAGAGGTGATGTGAACACCCCTGCCGATGGCCTCTACAAACGCATCCAGGCCGGTAGCCCTCACCAAATTCTTGGGGTTCACCCCATTCTTCTCAAAATCCGGCATCCTCTGCCAAAGCTTAACCGCTATCTCCGATGGTCCTCTAGACTTGTTCTCCTGTAGACAAGCACAAAAAAAACAAAAAAAAAGAAGTGTCAGTCCTTCATCATTTTCAAAAGCATGCATATATTCACAAAAAATGCACATGTTTTCAAAAGAAAATCATTCACAAAAGTTTTTCTAGCATTATTTGCATAAAAAAAAAGCGTCTTTCATCACTTGAAACGCGTCATGTCAAGTCCCGTTGCTTTCCTAAGGCACAAAATCACAATTTTCACAATTTTTTGCACATAAGCATTATTCTTTCAGAAATGGCATGCATGAATCATTTTCATCTTCCAAAATCATGTTTTCTCATTGAAAATCAGAATTTTGACCTAGTTCTAGCACAAGGCAAGAACTCCGTCTCATATTTTGAAAAATTCTCATTCTTACTTCATTTTGCGAGAAAAAAGTGAGTCATTCTCATAATTTTTGTCAAACAAGTTGCACATGCATATTCTTAGCCTCATAGGTTGTTCATGCATCTCAAAATCATTCAAAAAAATCATTCAAAATAATCCTAAAATTCGGGTCAAGCCCTAAATCATTCAAAATTCAAGCAAAATCATCGGATTTGAGCAAAATGAGAATGCTTACCCCAACCGATCGCGGGTTCGTTGATTTATGCTCCCTTCTCCCCGGGTAAAGCTCCGATGGAGGCGTAAGGAAGTCATACTTCCTCTCCGTCCGAACGAGCTCCTTTCTCCTCCTTCTCGCAGCCGCGGAGATGTTCCTTCTTGCTTGCCTCGGTATGGGATTGCCCTCCGGATCCATTCCAATCGATAGAAGCAAAGGGAATTGAAGAATTTTGAAGAAATTCTCTCCTTTCTCTCTCTCTTCCTCGGCAGTTCTTGGGCGGCAATAATGCCCAATGCCCGTTCAAACCTGTTTTAAATAATCTGGAAAAAACAGGTCTCTAGCCGTACGGCTCCTTTTTCTCCATCTCATGCTTAGGGCGGCTTCATTCGCTACGGCGAAATTACAATCACCTTTGGACCTTCCACTTGGGCATGCAATTTCCGTTATCTTTTAACCAAGATAACATCTTTTCGAAAATATCCCTTATCTCTTTAAGCAATCAAGCTTTATTCCCGGTCGCCTCCGTTAATTCCGTTATAACGGGATAACGCTAGGTGACAACCTCCAGTGTCAAAACTCTAAACTTGAGCCTACCTCTATCCCGAATAGTGACGTACGCTCAAGTTTCTCTCAACTTAAGCTACCTCTATCCCGAATAGTGACGTACGCTCAAGTTTCTCTCAACTTAAGCTACCTCTATCCCGAATAGTGACGTACGCTCAAGTTTCTCTCAACTTAAGCTACCTCTATCCCGAATAGTGACGTACGCTCAAGTTTCTCTCAACTTAAGCTACCTCTCATCCGCGAATAGTGACGTATGCGCAACCCATAGTTTCTCTCAACTTAAGTTACCTCTGATGGAGACGTAGTGACGGTATGCCAAGTCATTGGCAACCCATATCTCTGATTCGAAAGAGATTGGAGACGTATGCTCAAGTCATTGGCAACCCATATCTCGATTCGAAAGAGATTGAGACGTATGCTCAGTCATTGGCAACCCATATCTACGATTCGAAGAGATTGAGACGTATGCTCAAGTTTTTCAAACTTGTAGCAACCCATATCTCTCGTTCGAAAGAGATTGAGGACGTATGCTCAAGTCATTTCAACTTGTGCTATCTCGGGAATAGAGACGTATGCTCAAGTCATTTCCCATATCTACGGTTCGAAAGAGATTGAGACGTATGCTCAAGTTTTCAAACTTTAGCAACCCGTATCTACGATTCGAAAGAGATTGAGACGTATGCTCAACTTCACTACCACTCTAGCTACCTCTATCCACTCGATAGTGACGTAAGCTCTAGTTTCAATTAGGTGACATCCTCCGGTAATTGTCAATCGTGACACGGCCTCCATTAATTGTCAAAATCTCAAGAATCCTAGACATCGTTCCTAACTATCTAGTGATGCTTGAACTACGATCAAGGCTTGATTCCTCCGGATACGTAGGTAGCCTTTTTATAAAAGGTCCAGCCATTCGACCACTTTGGTCACCCTTTGTTTCTTTGTCACTCCTCGGTGATAAAGCGCCCCCTCATAGAAGTTCGGATATCCGACCACACGGGTCACTCCTAGCATATCCCCGTGAGGATCACCGCTTGACCTCCTAGGTCATTTTCTCTTCTTTTTCCCCGAAAGAAGAGACCCGGTTCTCTTCTTCCTTCCCAGTGGATCCTAATTCCGAACTACGGCCGGCTTGATTCCTCAGGGATACGTAGGTAGCCTTCCAAAAGGTTCACCACTCGACCGTCTTGGTCACCCAATCCGTCTCGGCATCTCGCGATCGGATCCTTTTCTATCGACAACCCCACTCGCCTTGCAAGTGACGTTGCCGAGGGCTTGTAAGTACCCAAATCGTCTCATTGCCTTCCGGGTTAAATTTCCCGGCAATTTCGGTAAGTTTTCCGGTAATTCCCCAGAACCTTTCTAGTGTTCGAAATATTCCGAACCTGTTTTTAATTAAATAAAGGCTGAAGGGAATCCTTCCTAATTAAGAAACACGTTTTCTTAATTAGGAGGGAAGGTTCTAGAATAATGCCACCTTGCATGGTTCTAGAATCTTTGAGTCACAATGGATAAGCCCGCACGCATTAGCTCGCCTCGACCGCACGGCTTCATTAGCCTTATCCAGTTGCCTATAAATAGAGCCCTCCTCCTCTACCCATTTCACAACAACAACAAGACATACAATAGAGATACAATACAATCAGACGTGAAGAACACCCTTGAAGGCTCAAGAAGGCGAAGAAGAAGCTCAAGAAGCCATCTCCCTCCTCCTTGAAGATCCAAGACGAACCTCTCCTCCTAGCTCCGTCCGAAGAAGCGAAGGAAACGATTGGTAACCTCGCACGCCCTAACCTTGCATTTTAATTGATATACTTGCTCATTGCATTCATATATCTTGCTTGGGACTTGGCATTTATTCATAAAGATCACATCTTTATCACCCCCTTTCCCCTTTGCATGCATTAAGACCTCATTTGTCATAAAAATGTAGTCTTTTTCATAAAGGTGCATCCTTTGCACCCAAAACCCCCATTTTCAAATAAAAATGTTATCTTTATGCATCATTTGCATATAAAGATCCAATCTTTTTCAATAAAAACGCATCCTTTGCATCAAAAACCCCTTTTTCAATGCATCATTTGCATAAAAATCCTATCTTTATGCATCATTTGCAATAAAGATCCTTTCTTTAAATCAAAAAGCATCATTTGCAAACATAAAAATGTCATCTTTTCATTAAAGAGTCATTTTTCATCATGCATTCCCCCTTTCCCCCAACCTTGGAACGGACCGGTGTAAAAAGATCCTATCTTTACATCGTTCCTTCCATTAAAGGTTCACGATTTCTTTAGAAAGGGACACCTTGAACCCTATATCTCCGATTATCGCTTAAGAAAGAGTATGAAGCCTCTATACGAGCTCGACCGTCTTAAAGCGTAGGATTGATGGGCTAAGGACCCTCCTTTTCTAAAAAGAACCTCATCTTTGACCAAAGAGAGTCATTCTCTCGATCACGCAAGTCCCGAGGGTCCCGAGGTTTAAAATGCGATGATCACAAGTCATAAGATGAGGGATGGGATCATAATCCCGAATACATAAAATTCCAAGGAATCCCGAGCGACAACCAACAAATGGTTTGTACGTCCGGAAGACAACTTGGGACATTCCCCCTTATTTTCAAACACATGCACACAAGAAAGCACGCAAGCAAGCACGATTAATGAAATCTCGGGAGACTTGCATCCGGCAAGGCACTTTGGGTGAACGCTCAAGCGTTCTTCCCAAGGGGTA